>KK120310.1:7277-18574 GCA_000611955.2 Stegodyphus mimosarum
GGGGCAATGGGGAGAAAACTGAGAAATAAAATTGGATTAAAACAGGGGGGAAGGAAGGGGGGTAGTGAGGGAAAAGAAAGGGGTGTTGTTAGAAAGAGGAAGTTAAACCGAGAAGAAAGACAGTTGAATGAAGAGTCTAGGTTAATTAGAAGAGGAGTTATTAGAGAAATAAAAAGTGGATTAGCGGATTAAAAAGGGGGAAAGAAGGGGTCGTTGGGCTTGTAAGTTGGTTAACTATATGTTATATATCAAACGAAAGGGAATAAAGAGTAGAGTGTGAAAAATTTAGTTTGAGGGCTGTGAGATCGAATGGGGGGAGAAAATTGAGAAATAAAACGAAATTAAGGCTAATTAAACGTAATTAAAATGGAGATATCTTGAAAAGTTATTAGGTTAGCGAGGTAAGGATTATAGTTTCTTAAATAGGATGAGAAAAGGGACCTGTGTATAAAATTTGGGGGGCCTAGCTACAAATTTAAAAATTGGGGGGCTTAAAAATGAGAAAGTTTAAAAAGTGAATATAAGTATGGGGTTTCAACCGACAAAATTTTCCATTAAAAAGTGGGGTCTGGACTTAGAAAAATCTAGACATCATCAGATATAGACTAGCACTAATAATATAACATTGAACGCCTAGTGAAACATACAACATGGACGCTGGAATATTGAAGTGCTGAGCCAGAAGGCCTGACCCTGTGGAGCTGCAAGGGATGAGATAAACAGGGGGGTGAACAGTCACTCAAAAGTTGGACTTAGAAAAATACACTAATGTTTACATAGAGTTACAATGTTAAATTCTATAGAGAATACAAAATGAGAAATATTGCAATAAACGGTAGACAAAAATTATACACTTATAGATTACATAAAATTGAACAAAATACTCTTTAAAGCATAAATATAGCTAAATTAGGTAAAAAGTTATTGATTTTATAAAAGAAATACAGAATTAAAACTCCAAAATTTAACGCTGGCGTTACGGAAAATGTTCTAAGTCCTGATATCAAAACTTTAAAAAATTAGATTTGAGCAAAAACATAGATGTTAATTGGTAGAGGATAAAAATCCTACCTCAACGTCCCCTAGATGGTGATGCTGCGCTGAGTAGATCCAGAGATATGGATTTTTAAAAATTTAACACTTTTTAAAACAAATCACAGCAAACACAGGCCTACTACGGTCACCACGTGGTAGTCAGGCGGGAGCCTTACGTCGGGAAGATGGCATGCAAGGTGAACAGAAGTGACGTCGATTTGCGGCTGCTTGGAATCCTTTGTTTTTCACCACTAAATCATCAATAGCACTAGAACCGTTGGTCACACACACAAAAACTTGGTATCCACGTATTCAAGTTAACTTCGCGCACACGATGATACTAAGGTCGCTGCTGGTAAGCCAACTTTACAGGGTGAAGTACTTGCTTTTGTGGGAGCGCGACGAAAACACGTCCTACACGTTCGGTGGTCGGAGCTCAAGTGGGGTTGCTCTAGACAGGTTAGAGGTTACAGCAGGGGCGGACACCCGGACGGCTTTCAGAGACAAATCGGGTATCGTCCGATTTGTCTCTGAAAGCCGTCCCCTCGGGGCTCACAAGGACCGCAGCGGGAGTTTATTGAGAGCTCAAATCAAATAATACAGGGTGCAACATGCTGACATTACTTTTTTGCTGGTACACATAATAAAAATAACATAACACATAATAATATACATGATTGGTCCTTTCTTCTACACATTATTACATTAATAATACACCAATGATGCACTACTACACATTATTAATACATAATACCCTAACAATTACTACTAAACATTATTAATACATTCTACACTAATGATGATAATAATTAACAAGACACATAGTTGATGCACTAATTTGATACTCACTAATGAAGATGCACTGTTACATATTATTAATACATGATACACTAATGATGATATACTAATGATAATAATACACCAATGATGCGCTACTACACATTATTAATACATAATACCTTGACAATTACTACTAAACATTATTAATACATTCTACACTAATGGCGAAGGCCTGTACATTTGTGGTAGGCATTCTAATGTGAAAGTTTCTCGTTAGTTCACAAGAGGTGATATAGTGCTCAGGTGAGCCCGTCTCGCCACAAACGCATATGTTCGTAGAAGTAGTGCGCTGCTTCTGGAAATAGACGGGGAAGGGTCCATGACCTGAGATACACCTCACTAGGTGAGGGTTAGAGATGTGTTGATCCGGATTCACACGTGGGAGGTGGTAGTAGGTCCTTCTACATGTGATGGAGGCATCCCATTCTAACTGCCAAATGGAGATAATTTTTAAAAATAGTGCTCGTTTGAGAGCTGACTGCGGCCATTTAAGTTGAATAGATTCTGCTTCTATATCAGAGGCAGCCTCTTTCGCTAAGGTGTCCGCAAGGTCGTTTCCTACGATGCCTGAATGGCCTTTTGTCCATGCTAGATGGATACAATGTGTATCTATATTTTTGAGTAACTTTTGAATATCTTGAACTATTGTAGATGTTGACTTGGGGTTTAACAGAGCATACAGAGAGGAGAGGCTGTCTGTATGGATTACTGCGTCTGGTGTTGACAGTGTGGTAATGTAGGAGATGGCTCTGTAGATCGCCATGCACTCAGATTGGAAAACACTATTATGAGAGTGTAAGTGACCCTTCCATTGTTAGGTCTGTTGTTCATTGCTATAGGAGTATTATACTCGTAATGATACAGCGCCTGTGACAAGATACAGATGAAATGGGAAGTAACAATTACACATAGCGATGAATTCACTAATGCAATCAACATCAAGTTCACAAATATCCAAGCTAACCCAGCTCTCACCTTAATAACTAGATCAGTGTGTACCCAAAGGTACAAATGCCAAAGAGTCATAAACTTAGTAGGGTGTTTTGAAAATACAAAATTATGCATGAGAACACATATAAGTATTATAAATGCAAAATACTGATAAATAATAGGCGCAAGTATCCAGTTCACATCTGATAACAAATATTATGAATGCATGATGATTATAAATTATATACATAAATATATATATATATATATATATAAATGATGAAATGAGAAGTAACTATTACACATAGCGATGAATTCACTAATGCAATTAACATCAAGTTCACAAATATCCAAGCTAACCCAGCTCTCACCTTAATAACTAGATCAGTGTGTACCTAAAGGTACAAATGCAAAAGAGTCACAAACTTAGTAGGGTGTTTTGAAAATACAAAATTATGCGTGAGAACACATATAAGTATTATAAATGCAAGATACTGATAAATAATAGGCGCAAATATCAAGTTCACATCTGATAACATAAATATTATGAATGCATGATGATTATAAATTATATACACAAATATATATATATAGCATATGAGTATTGTAAATGCAAGATACTCATAAATAATATGCGCAGATATCCAGTTCGTATAAAATAGTATATAAGTATTATGAATACAAAATGTTCAGAAATAGTATGCAAAATAAACACTTATTATCAAGTTCATGAATTTCCCAGTCAACATAGCTTTACCATTATCAGCAAGATTAATGTGTAGTTAAAGTATATATACCATAGATACATAATTTTAGTAGAATGCTTTAGAAATACAATATTCTACGGGACAATACATATAGGCACTGCAAATGCAAATTGCTTACAAAGAATATGTAACAAAAATGACGTTGGAGTATAATGGGGCAATTAGAATTATAATACTATATGATACTGGGAAAAAGATGAGTATTATAGAACATCAACAAAATATTAGGGGTCAATAGAATAAGTCATGCACGCAGAGCCTGAATATGAGTTGACACTTAAAAACAACAATCAATAACAATACTGATATACCAGAGTTTGAGATAAAATATTATTCATTAAAATGGCAATGTCATAGTGTCCTAAAATTCAAACATTGAGAGTGAGAGTAAATACAATACAGTCACCAATAAACCAACCCTTTTGATGCATGATAATGAAATAAAATATTTACCTAGTTAACAATACATATAGAATAGTTGAGAAGATATAACCAGGACTATAATTGATTAAAAAGGCAGTGCCATACAATAGTATATTAATATTCAAACATTGAGAAGGGATAGGATATGCAATACAGTCATTACAGTCATTAATAAACTAACCCTAAAAGTACATATGGTTGATATAAATTATTTACCTGGTTAACAATACATACATGATAGATGAGAATATAGGGCCGGGACTATGATTATAATTGATACATGAGACATTATATGCTTTGCAGTATTATCAGCAGGGAGATTATTAGTGCCTAATGTCAGTATAAAATAAATTATACTTAATAGTTAAGAAAACATAAGAGACATAATAGTCATCCAGACATTTTGGATAATTTGAATGCATGGTTATATAGGAGCTGACTAGATGAAATACATAACACTATGATGGATAAATAGTAAATGGTAATAATTCTAAATACATGATCATAGACAATATATAATAAATAATAAAGATACAAGAAAGTTATTTAGGTGACCTGACATAAATCAGTGCCATAGCTATGCAAGAGGTCCATGAGTTGCACTAATTTTTTGACATAATGCTTCTGCTTAATGAGAAGCTTTCGAAATGCCATATGATGATGATGAGCAGGAAATTGAATATGAAATGGTTGAGTGATAGGACACGTCGTTAAATAGTGTTCAGGATCACCCAATTGTCCACAAACACAGATATCAGTATTTGTTGTGCCGTGACGATTAAAATGACTAAGAAAAGGGCCATGCCCGGAAATAAAGCGAACAAGTTGAGGATGAGTTATTTGACGTTCATTATCAACATATGAAAGATAATAATGTATTCGTCTACCAGTGGGCTCAGTGTCCCATTGAGTCTGCCATGCAGAAAGAGTTTTCATAAGTACCTCTCGTTTAAGATGTGAATAGGGCCAACAAAGAGAAATTTCCTCTGCCTCAGCTTCTGTATTGAGTGCAGCTTCCTTAGCCAATGAATCGGCTAAAACATTTCCTCGATTGCCCGCATGTCCTTTAGTCCAAGTTAAGAAGAGGTTAGTATCCACTGAGGTACGAAGGTCTTGTTGAATTTGAAAGATGATTTGTGATGAATGTCTATGGTTTTGAATAGCCTGTAAACAAGACAGACTGTCGGTAATAATCACAGCGTCTTTTGTAGGAGTAGTTTTAATATGCCGAATGGCATGCAAAATAGCTAAGGCCTCCGCTTGGAAGACAGAGTTATTCCTGTGTAGGTGACCAAGCCATTGGTATGTTACATGGTCATCAAAGAACCCAACGACTGCACATCCAGTATTAGAATCTATCTTCGAGGCCATCCGTATAGTATGCAGACGACGGGAAGGAAGGTAAAGCTTCATTTTTTAGAAAAATATGACATCCTTGACCATAAAGAGATGGATGGGTAGTTAAAGGATGAGTTGAGATTTCATATGACTCTGGAATGATAAGATCATCAAATAGGGTTGTTGCTTGTCGAAGGAGTTTGACTGATTGAAGGGATGCCTCTTGTGGGCACGTAGAGGAAGTGGAATCAGGCCGGCCATTACATTTAGAGCATTTGTAGAGGTCGTGCAGTATGCTCTAGTAATTTGTAGAGCAAACTGTCGCTGAATACATAATAAATGCCTTACTTTTCGACCTTGCATGGGATGGGTCCAAATGGAAGCTGCATATAAAATTATTCTTTAGATGACTGTTGTATATAGAATTTTTTGAATGTATGGGCTGACACCCCAACCACGACCCTGCATTTGGCGTAATTTGATAGTAATACTGGCAGTGCGACGCTTAAGTGTGTTGCATCCAATTGAGTTGGATAGCTCACGTCTTGGAACTGAAGAAACGCACCGCGCAAATAGCAAATTACCTAAGAACTTTCCAAGGCTGCAACTGGGGACTACGACCACATCTTCAGAAGATGCTTTACCTGACGGTAATAGAGAAAATCGTTACCTATGGTGCAGCGGTGTGGGCATTTCCCATGCAGGGTAGGAAAGTGCGCCACCTAGCCGCTTTACAACGACCCTTCGCGCTAATGATTACGAAGGCCTACAGAACCACCTCAACAGACGCCATAAACATCATGGCAGGACTTCTTCCGCTCCACTTACGAACGGAAGAGGAAGCGGTTCTCCAGACAGTAAAGTTACTGCGCAAGCAAATATTTTATGAAGAACAGGCCTACCTACCAGATAACTACGAAAAAAGAGTCCTCCCTACTGCTTTGCACCCAGCAATAAAAGGTCTTGGTGTAAGACTACTCTCACACAGCGCAGAAGAAGAACCATCCACTAGAGTCAAGGTCTTTACCGATGGCTCGAAGATCGAGGACCAAGTGGGCTGCTCTTTCATAGTCACCGCAGATAACAACATCCAGCACACATGGCAAGCACACCTCCACGCGAATAACAGCGTATTTCAAAGTGAGGTTGTAGCTATCAAAAACGCGGTACGCTATCTCATAAATATGAATATACCATCAGGCATCATCCACTCCGACAGCCTTTCCTCGCATTTTATCTGCGAGATAATTATGTGTTTTCATATGTCGTTGTTTATGTTAAACATGTCATCATTTTATCATTGTCTTCATAATCATTGTTATTTTGTACTATTCTTGTGATTTTATCGTTTCTGTTTGTTATTATGTCCATTTAAAACTACCAAATGTGTGTTTTCGGCGCGTATAATCGCTACGGTTTTGCGCCAGGAAACCCAACTCCACCACCACCACCACCACCTCTCTAAGTGGCAACAGGAGTGGGACTCCAGCACCACCGGGCGACGTACCGCATACCACATTGCATATGTCGACCCGGAAAGGAACATCGGAAACCCAGAACTAATACGGTATATCAGCGGCCATGGTCCATTCCCAGTTTACTTCGAACGCTTTGGAATTAGTAACACTAACTTATGCGTCTGCGGCTCACAAGGAACGCTGGAACATTATGTGACTACTTGCCAACTCACTGCTGGGCAACACCTGACAATTCCCCTGACAAACATTCAGGCATATTGCAAGTACCTAATAAAACAAAAACATTTGGTACGAAAAGTTTGCAACATAATGTCAAAACTCTCGGCATTAGGTGTTGATTTATGTCAAAGTGCCTAGTGATAGTAGCATAAAGCAGCCTAAAGCGACACACGCATTGGCACGATTAAAATTAGTCAGATTAATATATATATGTATATATAAATTATGTAGTGATAATTACGCAAAGATATATGTACCGATAAGTAAAAATGCGTAAAGTAAATATTTGCAACGTGACACGTGTAGATATATATATATATATATATAACAGGGATCTGCATAATATGTAAAGTTATTAGAAGCTATTATTTATGTATTCAGATTCCTGCTCACATTGTATTTAGTATTCATATGCACACGTAATTTTTCTCAGGCATATAGGTGTTTATTTATTATGTATTTAAGCGGCATTTGTGAATTTAGGTATTTATATGTTTAATTAGGTCAGTTTGTTGCAAATGTATGCAAATATCTATGTATTCAGTCTCCAGGTTACGCTATACTTAGCACTCATGCGCACACGTAACCAGTTCTCAGGTTTTTATGTATGTAGGTATTTATTATGCCTTTAAGTGTGTTTATGTATTTATGTGTGTATTTATGTGCGTATTTATGTGCTAAATTAGGTCGGTTTGTATGAATGAACATGTTCAAAAGTATGTTAACATATATGTATTCAGTCTCAAGTACAGGTATTTATGCATTTACTTATGTATTAAGTGGCATTTACGTATTTATGCGTTTAATTAGGTCGGGTTGTATGTATGAACATGTCGCAAAAGTGTGTTAATATCTATGTACTCGGCCATGTAAGCTATTTATTGGAGTTCAATAAATGCTGGGCCCGGACACTTTGGACGGGAGTCCACCACGTTGGCATTTGGTCGGCATGACTGCTGACGGTACGGTCCGGGCGTCGGAATTGGGCGTCCTGTGCGAGGCTCGCTTGTGGCCCCTCAAGCCGGACTCTAGGTAAGGGAGGACGTGGCGCTATACCAATTGACCATCATGGTAGAGGGATGGTGCCCACGCCCTCCGTCACTTGTCACTTATCCAATTGAGTTTTTCATCGAAGATGACTCCTAAAAACTTCAATTGTGATTTAATATAGATACGAACACCTTTTATTGTTATTCTAGGTCGCCTTTTAAGGGACCCTCCCTTTTTAGGGATAAGTAATATCTGCGATTTAGCTTCAGAAATAACCAGCTTAATCTTAGCACAGACATCATAAAAAAGATCACAGGTTTGTATAGAGTTTCTTTGTAGTTCTTCTCGTGTACGTCCACGTACAATGAAGACAGTATCATCAGCGTATGCATATGCACGGGTATGTGCCGGCCAGGGAGTGGATAAGACCGAATTGAAGGTGATATTCCATAAATCCGGGCCAGCACAGGAACCCTGCGGACATCCACGATCTTGAAGACGCGTGATGACTCCATGATATGTAAGATAGATTATCTTCCTGTCTGAGAGGTAGCTCTTGAAGGTTAGAAACAGATTTTGTGGACAATTAGACTGTCGAAGAGCTGCTAGAATTGCCGGCCACCACAGGGAGTCAAATGCATTTTTTAAATCAATACTAATGAATGCACTGTGGTAGCCGGTATTTTTATTAGTACGCAAATCATCTACTATTTGAGATAATATGTGAATTGTTGATTTGCCAGAGCGAAGGCCAAATTGATTGTCTGTAAGAAAATGGACTTGATGTAAATGATGCTTCAGCCTATAAACAACAAGACGTTCATAAATTTTACCTAGAGCTGATAATAGGCAAATTGGTCGGTAAGAAGAAGGCAGCAGAGGATTTTTATCTTTTTTAAGGAAAAGTACCGTTCTTCCAACCTTATAGATTCGTGGAAAGACTCCAGAGATATACAATTTATTGAAGTATTCACAGAAAAAATATGCATGAGAATTAATGACAGTTTTAATGATGACATAATCTATTCCATCCGGGCCTGGAGCTCGTTTCTTTGGTAGATACTTAAGAATATATTTTAATTCTGTGAGCGTAATGAGAGAATCATTCGTCGTGTTTGGAGGAGAATCTTGATTTCTAAGCTCTATTTGTTCTGGAATGTCCGCTGCAGAATCATCGGTAGGAGGAATTGTATCTAAGATATTGCTGATTGTATCATCGGTTGGACTGTTATGGTCGGTAAAAATAATTGGAACATGAAGTTGAACAGGATGAAATAATTTATCTCTTGCTATTTTATAAGGAAGCCCATAAACATCTTTGTTTGTGGTGCAAAAGCGTCGCCAAGCATCAATTTTAGCTTGCAAAATCTGCTTCTTATAAGAGGCCTTTTCTCTCTGAAATATGATTAATGCATCTGAATTAATACCGAGTCGACGCTCTGTTTTTAAGCGTCTTCGTAAGGCACGACACTTACGTTGCTGGATACGCAGTTGAGGAGTCCACCAATGTATTGAATAGAGCTTTTTTATAGTACGCTGAGGAAGCAAATCTCGACAGGTACTCTGAATGCTGGTCATCAAGAGTTCAGAAAAGGCTTCAATATCTTCTTTAGTATGAAGAGACGGTATTTGGCGGCGAAGATTATTTAGTTTTCCACGAATCCTCCGTTTAAATTGTGGAACTTTCCTACCAGGAAGATTAAATCTTGGAAAGATAGGAATTGAGACATTATATGAAATGTCAAAGGAAATATATTTATGATCGGACAGTGAAATAGCATCTGCTACCTTCCAATTCTGGATATAGGGCAATGTGTGTGCAGTCACAAAAGTTAAATCTGGCCAGCCAATTGCGTAAGAGTTATCGAATGTTGGTGCTGTATCTGGTGTGTTAAGAAGAATATAATTCCTGGAGGACAAGAAATCTTCTAACTGTCGACCTTTAGCATCAGTGGAGGCATATCCTCAGGTAACAGAATGAGAGTTAAAATCACCACAGATAATCTGATGTTTATTGCCTAAAGAACGCGAAGTTTGTTCAATAAAGGAGATTGTTGAATTAATATCATCTGTGGGGCTAGAATATATGGAGGATAAGGTAGATACAAAATTTTCAAATTCCAGAAGGAGCACAACCTGATCCTTGAGTAAGGAAATTATGGATGGAGAAAGCTGTGGGGTGCATTTAACAATTGCAGTACGCGGTGGATCTTCAGAGTCTTCTTTAAAAAAGGAGGTCCACCATAGTGGGAAGCCAATTACTTTGCCAGATCTTGTATAAGGTTCCTGAATAAGAATGAAGTCAATGCTATTTGTAAGTGCAAATTCAGTCACCTGGGCGGTAGCAGCTTGAGATTTCTGTAAATTTACCTGTAAGATCTTGAAACCCTGAAGAGACTTATGTGCGGAATGTATTGAGCCTTTTTTCATATGATGTAAGCCTTCGGATGCGGTCGATGTGGTTCTGATAGCAGGCACAGTCTCTTGAGTATGCTGGATGTTCAATAGGCACTGTTGTTCGGTTGCTATTGTTGAAATCAATGCAATTGATGCACGCTGGGGCATCAGCGGTACACTCCTTGGAGTCATGGTGCCCGGCACAGTAAGCGCTGTAGTTTGTACTGCGGCACTCCTTTTCTAAGTGTCCAAAGCGCTGGCACTTAAAACAGCGTTTGATGTTAAAATGCTGTGTGATGAGATGGCCTTGCCATCCAATACAGAGTTTTGGGCTGCACATAAAGGTATGGAATGCTCGCGGGGAGCATTCGGCGACCCACTTGACATTGTTGCGTTCTTTAAGTTTAAAAATTAGTTTTACTTCTGAGTTATCTAATCCGAAGTCCTCAATACGGGTTTGAAGATCCTCTCGTTCTAAATCTGAGGATAGGTTATGAATAGCAATAAGCGGACGCTTAGTTGCTGAATGTTTAATGTTAACCAATGTTGCAGCTTTTTCTGAAGAGAGAGTTTCTGCTAATTTCTGGCGATCGTCCTCTGTTTGACAAGCAACTGCTAGGCCACCACGTTGAATGGAACGAATTTGTTGAACTCGAACACCCAATTTTGGCCCCTCAGGGGCTCACATTTGTGAGTACGGGTGTGGCAATCCCGAGGTACCCTAGCCCTTCAGGGGATCATCTTCTTGATGAGACGGGTGTCACGGTCCTGGAGCCCCAGTGATCTGTCCTCTTTTCCGTCTCATCTCCTCTGAGCTGACCCCTCAGGGGCTCACTTTTGTGAGTACGGGTGTGGCAATCCCGAGGTCCCCTAGCCCTTC
>KK120312.1:0-13127 GCA_000611955.2 Stegodyphus mimosarum
ATAAGGTTTCACAGTTTATGCTCACGAAAAGAGTCAAGAGATTGAAGGAGAAACCTTATATATGATCACAACGTTTTGATAAATAGAAAACTGGCCTCAAGGCGATTATAAAGTGGTCATTCATGCTGATCGAACCCCACGTGGCAAACATGAGAGGCGCTGTAATACACTGACAATTAATGAAGTTGCTCTCTTGGTTACCGGCGAACCGTGCTCTCCACAAGATATAGTGTTACGAGCACATGATAATATAGTGACGCGTAGCAGATACTCATGAAGTTTACGATGCTTTGCAGTACCCATTCATTTTTAGTAAAGGGCAATTGGGATATCATTTTCATATTCCACTGATTAATCCAACTACTAAACAGCCAGTTCTCAATAAAACGATTTCCTGCATGGATTTTCACTCCTATCACATGATGCTTCGAGAGAATGATTTCAACCACCTACCGCGGTCGAGGAAGCTCTTTCATCAATTCTTAGTAGATATGTATATCAAAGTAGAGAGTGAACGCCTTCGTTACATTTCTTTAAACCAGGCTCAACTGCGAGCTGAAAATTACATTCACCTACAAGATGCAATTAGCACAGATAGTAATATTAGCCCCAACGACTTAGGCAAGATGGTTATTCTTCCATCCACTTTTGTAAACAGTCCCCGCTATCTGCATGAATACACACAAGACGCTTTCGCCCAGGTACGCACTTCCGGTAGGCCTGACCTATTTGTAACTTTTACCTACAATCCTTCCAGGAAAGGAATAACAGAAGAGCTTATGCTCGGAAAAAGAGTCACTGAACGACATAACATAGCTGCCCGCGTGTTTCGTTTAAAAGTTCCAAAGATCATTAATGTAATAACAAAAGGAAAAGTATTTGGAAACGTCGAGTGCCACATGTACTCCATTGAATGGCAGAAACGAGGTCTGCCACATGTGCGCATTTTTATTTGATTAAAACAAAAGCTGCGATCCAACCAAATAGATAACATTATAAGCGTCGAAATCCCGAATCCAGAATCAGAAAAGAATTTGCACGAGATCGTAATCAAAAACATGATTCATAGTCCGTGTGGAGCTCGCAATCCAGCATCACCTTGCATGAAAAATGGCAAATGTGCAAAAACGTTCCCTTGGAGATACTAAAGAAAACAGTACACAATGATAAATGTTACCCTTTATACAGACGAAGAGCACCGGAAGATGGTGGTAGAAGAGTTACGATTCAAACTCGCAGTGGGGTAGTCAAGACTTAGGTAGGTTGTGCAATATTCACCCGTTCTATGTAAATTATTTAATGCTCACATATACTCATGAATTTTAATGCTGAAGCCTGCAACTCTGTTCGTGGGATTAAATATATTTGTAAATATATCAATAAAAGGGAAGAAGCTGTACAATGCCGATCACCAGATAAAATCAGGAAACTTTACGCAACCCTTATATCATCTTGAGGCCTTTCTAATCTATGGGATATGTACAAGGACATGGTGGAAGATATTTTGTGGCGACTGCAGTGAGTACATGCACATATGACTTTAAATGAGGACACCTATAACGAAGCATTGATCATAATTGAAAACAAGGTTTTGATAATGGTGGGGGAAAAGCTTCAAGATTTTGGAATGCTTAGTCCACGACGATCAGACGAAAATTACCTTACTGATGAAATTGCTCGAGAATTAGACAACAATTTCATTGCATTGCAGCAGCAAGTAGCAGAATTGGTCCCTCAGTTATTTCCAGAACGTGTTCCATTAGGTGTTGCGTAAAGTAGAAGCCGGGAATAATGCACTTTTCTTTCTTGACGCTCCTGGAGGAACCGGAAAAACGTTTTTGCTAAATTTATTAGTAATGTCCGTCAGAAAAGACTAGAAAATAGCGGTTGCTGTAGCTTCTGATATAGCTGCTACACTATTGAACGGCGGCCATACTGCGCATTCCGTTTTAAAATTGCCGTTGAATCTTGCGTAGGAAGATTCGCTTATCTGCAGTTTCAATAAAAATAACTCTCGAAGTAGGATGCTACGACAATGTAAGCTTTTAGTGTGGTATGAAAGTACGATGTCTTAAAAAAAGGCTATAGAAGCGTTAAACCGAACTCTTCAGGATTTGCGAGACAGTGCAGATATTATGGGAGGAATGGTCGTTTTATTGGCTGGTGATTTCCGACAAACTCTGCCGTTAATCCAGAGAGGTACACCTACAGATGAAATCAAAGCCTGTCTCAAATCATCAAGCTTATGGGCGAAAGTTGAAAAATTCAGTCTTAAAACAAATATGAGAGTGCATCTTCATAATGATGTAGATTCAGGGAATTACGTACAGGCACTATTGAAAATTGGAGATGCATGTTTGGAAACAAATGCTGAAGGTTCTATTTTACTTTCAGAGGAATTTTGTAATTTGGTAGAAAACGATGTGGGGCTTATTGCTAAAGTTTACCCCCACAGCAAGAAAATTTAAATAGTGATCACTGTTATGTGCAAGAACAATTCTAGAGCCGACAAATGAAATCGTAAACAAAATCAACATTGACATTTTGAAAGAGGTGCAGGGAGAAATAAAAGAGTATTTGTCAATAGATACAATCATGGATACAGAGCAAAGCACTTCATATCCTGAGTTTTAAATTCGCTAGAGCTATCATGTGTACCGTCACATAAACTCCAATTGAAACTAAATGTACCGGTTATGCTTATGCGAAACATAGATGCACCTCGACTGTGTAATGGAATGGGGCTTCGGATCACACAGTTAGGGCAGAATATAATCGGTGCCACTATTTTAACAAGTGTAGAAAAAGGGGAAAGTGTTATCATATCTCGAATCCCAATAATCCCCACTGAGCTACCATTTCACTTTAAAAGACTGCAGTTTCCAATCCAACTTAGTTTTGCTCTGTTACTATTAACAAAGCTCAAGGGCAAACATTACAGGTAGCAGGGGTGCATTTGGAAAAGTTATGCTTTTCCCATGGTCAACTATATGCTGCCTCTTCGCGTGTATCGAAAGCCAGGAATTTATATGTATTAGCGCCGAATGGAAAAACATATAATATAGTATACAGAAGCATCTTAGAATAATACTATTATGCTCTTCTAAAATAGAATTAATGTTTTTAACGTTTCGTTAATACTTTAAACTTTTTGAAATCTTGGTAATGAAAATTATTTATTTTTTCAGTGAGATGTCTTAATAAAGCATGTTTTCCAGTTTTTAAAATTATATTTTATTTCAGAATTTTTTAGTAAAACCAAAAAAAAACTAAGATAAGATTGCAATGTTTGATATATCCAAATCATATTTTAAAAATTATGTAGAATAGCTTCTTAGCGACATCAATATGGATTTCTTTTTATCTCAATGAAGAAGAGCAGTATTTACTAAAATTTTACGCTGAGTGTATTTTTAACTTAAAAAATAAGTAATACTAACTCAAATTTTTTCCTGATTATCCTGGACAGGCAATAAGAAAAAAAATCAAATTCTTTTCTTTTCTTTTCAATAGTCTTAGAAACTTATTTAAGGATATCAACGCGAGCGAAGCCGCGTGTAAAAGCTAGTTGTACAAATAAAGCTTTTGATTGGAATTATTAAACAACATATAATTTTGTAAAATAATTGAGTTTTTAGGTAATAAATTCCAGTCTATGACCAAATTATCAGTTCTATGAGCATAGCTTGTTTTGCTTGAGCTCGCAGACTTCGCACTTTTCTGTAAATCGAAAGTTTACATTAAATCTTCTTCGTAGCTGCCACTGTTTTGCACAAAGCAACATATCCTTGCTTCGTGCCTAAATGAAACTGTGCAGATGGATGCGTTGTCTGTTCCATATGCATTTTTATTTCTTATTGTTGCAAGCAAACAACCGTATAAGATCAGCATGAGAATCTATTACCCCAACGTACAATGATCAAATTGGTCTACAAATCCGGGCACAACTTAACGACATCGGTTCACAGTAAACTGTTGCCGTCTGTGGGGACAACGTAATGAATCGAAGAAATGTGCACTGACGTTGAAAATCATCTTCCTTTGTACGAAATCACGAATTTCTCAGAAACTGTGAGATATAATTTTATGAATTTCTGTAGGATGATACATAACATCATTACACATACTATAAACCAAAATTGTTATAGATCGGTCTACTGCATGTGACATAAAACTGTAGCACAAAACAATAAAAAGCTAATAATATGTTAAAAGAAGAGTTAAGGAAAAAAGAATTAAAAAAAATAAGACTTATGAATTAAATATGGAATGCGATCTCCCTTGACTTGTACACGAATAGCATAACGTGTTTTCATACTGGCAATAACGCTGTTAACCGCGCTGCGAAGAATTAAATTCCTCTCCTCGAGTAATGCGCTGTTCAGGGCATTGACATGCCTAGGAAGAGGATATCTCCGAGCAACTTCTTTTTCAAAGCAGTCCGATAAGTTCTCTGTTAGGTTAAGATCAGGAGATTTTGCTGGCCACGTTATTCGCTCAGTATCTTCACTTTCAAGGAATCCCTAAAGAAGGTTTACTCGATGTGGACGAGCATTACCTTCCATAAATAGGAATTTAGATTCGTAGGCACCTCTGAAAAGTCTCACATAAGATTCTAAGACCTCATCACGATACCTTTAGCCGGTCATAGATCCACTATTGAAAACGTGTAGGGGTGTGCGTTCTGTCAGCCAATATTCCTCCCCATATCGTTACACCTTCATTACCAAAACGGTCACGTTCCATAATGTTCGTAGGAAGTTTTGGCGTTCCTAACTTCTTCCAGATATAAACACGTTCAGAACGAGATGTTAAATTAAACCTCCACTGATCAGTAAAAAGAGCAGGGATCACTGGTGTTCATTCCATTTCTGATCTGCTTTGCACTAATTAAAGCGATCCCTGATCCCTCGTTTGTCACGAAAACGGCGAAACACATAGCTTTTCTTTCTCAGTTCCATAGAGCCATTTTAACTAGATGGGCCAGCTGTTCCCGTTAATGTACTCTTGGCGTTCTGGCACAAAGCCTTCTGTATACAATTCGCCGTGATACAACAGTTCAAGTGGCTGATTGCAAGCTAATTGCCCAGCAGTAGATTTCCTGTTATGATGGGCAGTCATTGTCAAATATCGATCTTGAGAAGCAGTTGTTATTCGTCAATGATCTTGTTCACACTTCTTTATAACAGTTCCAGAGTTCTAAAACTGCTATTGCCGTAGTGTAGAGATTATCTGTCTTGAAATATTCGATCGATATTTGACGATGATTGTGTTATCAATCGTTCTTTTCGGCACAAACGGTAACCATTGTCTCCAGATCTTACACATTGTGACTTTTGGTCAAAGCCTAATTGAAATTACAGGTGTATAGATATCGACCGACGTCATTGGTCATACTGCAAGAAATTATTCGTCTTTATGTGACAGGAATTACAGCTGAATCCTTTTCAATGGTGTGAAGAGTGTCATGCCACATCTGATGACCGTTCTGATAAATGACGGCAGGTAAGTTGAACATTTCTGATACAACTGAAACACCCCGGACAGTATGTTCAAATTATAACTGTTCTGACAAAAAAAAAAAAAAAACTTTCATCATTGAAAAATAATCCGATAATTTATGTGCATTTACGTGGAAACCGCATTTAAAGTTTTCGAACTGCTGAATTTTAAATTTTCCAGTTTCTTTTTATATGAACAAGGAATAAATATATTCTGTTATATAAATGCCTTTTTTGTCGATGTACTTTTTTTCTTAATTGATAAAGAAACTTATCATTTAATAAATGAGTTGGAGGTCACTATTTTGTGATTATATTAAGCGATATTTTTCTCCATAAACTTAATTCAGCTTTCGATCGATGAAATCGATGTATCGATAAAAGGGCAACAAATGTAGGCTTGGTCTTTTACATTATTATGATATGTGTTAGATGAGGATATAAACTTTCATGGCACAATAGTAACCACCAAAATCTGCAGCTGCCGCCATATTAAAATGAATATGAAACTGTCAGTAACATTTATTTTAAGAGTTAAAATAAGAAAATAAATCTGTCACTAGCTGAATTTTGAACTTCGTAACAAAGACACCTGTTCATCAAATGATAAGTTCCAGAACCTCTGATCAAGGTCGATAATACTCAGCGAAAGTTAACAGTCTACAACCACAAATGTACCAGAAGTTGTTTAATTCTGCTTATCTGAATATTTGCTTTTGATGTAAAATATTTCAAAATTCAATAAATTTGTTGGAATCGCCACCAGTTTCTTGCAACTGATATTCACAAAATATTCATAATTTTTTGAGAGAGTTTTTTGAGAGATATTTTTTTTCATATGAGTTTAACACTTTATTTCTATATGTTGCAGTTCTTCACTTTAATTTGCCCCTTATAAGAATTTTAGAAAAATATATTCCATATTGGCAAATTATAAACAGTCTTCTCTCATAAGGCTTTCTGAGAAGTAGCCCTCTCCCCTCTGACTGCTTACTTATAAGGCTTTCTCATCAGTCGCTCTCTATGCCGCAGTTTCTTGCTCATAAAGCTCTCTGGGAAGTCACCCTTCTTCCTTATAATTTTTTGTTGCAACTACATTTTTCAGATCTCGTCTATATAAAAGTTCAGATCATACAAGTAACTCTAGATCGCTAAACTCTCATAGAATTTACCATTTTTCTGGACTGCATTTTAATGATCCACTGTACACCTGTCAGCGTTCGAATCCCGGCGAACGGGATAGGCGTTTTCGATGCATAGGCGTTTTCGTGGTTTCTCCATGTGTAATGTGTATACCAGCCAGTTTCCCTTGGAAAGTCCGCCAAGAAACCATCCCTCTGCTTAGGCAGATAGTTCTCGAGGGCTTTGCCATAATCAAATAAATCAAACCAAAACTGCATACCTGTCCGTACACCTGACGTTTATTTTCGCAAACGTTGCTCTAGAATTAGACTTCTAATTACGAAAATGTTTTAATTCATGTTTTTGGTATTTTTTAAATTTTAAATGTCGATTTTTTTTAAATTACGAAATTTAACTTGTAATATATTCCCTCGGTCCCTATACTTATATTTAGGAAAATGATACATTTATTATAAAAAATAAAATACCAAACCTATAACTGCCGTACGACAAAAACAGACCGAAAAATTTAATTTCAAAATTGGAAATCATATTCAAAAGCTGTATACGCAAATTGAAAAACGAAATATTTTCATGCGTACGTAAATAAAATATCATAAAAAAGAGGGGTGGGTGTTCAGATGTTGATAGATTAAGTGAAGAGCATTTCTGTGCAGATTATTGTGAAAAGTATTGATCAATACGTAAGATATTTTCTCCCTCTTTCCAGCATGCTTTCTTGGTGTAACGGTCAGCACATTCGGCGCGTATTCGAGAGGTCCAGGTTCGAGTCCCGGCGAGGGCATTGCTCATTTTTCATGTACTCCTGCTTCAAAATAGCCTAAAGTCTCTACAGTGGCGCCCGAACTAAAGCTGGTGAATGATGATTCTTCACCACCAGGATTTGGCGATTGGGCCCCTAATCTCCAGTCGCGCTTTAAAAGGGTATTTTCTCCCTCTAGTCTGTATGCCTTCGTGGTGTAACGATTAGCACACTCGGCGCGTAATCGAAAGGTCCAGGTTCCAGTCCCGGCGAGGGCACTGCTCTTTTTTCATGTCTTCGGGTTCTAAATAATCGAATGTCTCTACAAATATATTTTCCAAACGGAAGATCTTGCTCATAAAATCTTACGTAAATAAAATATCATAAAAAAGAAAATTTATGTTCTAGAAGCATTGGCAGGCTTCAGTGTTACCATATAGTCAAATCACAAGATTATTTGCATAAACTAAAAATATTTTTAATTTAATGACTTTTTCTGTATAATATTACACTACGATTCTAAGGTAATAAAACTGTATGAGAATATTAATAACTTATTTTTAGTAGTTATAGCTTACTTGAGTAAAAATTCTTTCGGCACCCCAGTCGTAACAAAATCATAAATTAAATAATGTTCTAGACTAGTAAATCGCAAAAAAATATTGTAGCGAAAAATTCGGCGGTTGCGCCTGTATGTAAGCTTTCCGGCATAGCACTAGGGTTGCCATAAAATAGTGTATGGTAGGGTTGCCAGATTGGCGACTTTATCGCCCATTTAGCGACCAAATTGGCGATATCCCATGGTCCAATCGGGAAGTTTCTAGAATAATTTCCTGTCGAGATATTTCTCGAAACCTGTGGAACCTAATGAAAAGCTATATAAACCCTTGCGTTTCTGAGAGCCGGCGTTGTGAGAGTTGTGAGAATAGCTGCTTACTGTGAGTGCTAAGCTACGCGAGAGTTTTGTGAACGGAAAGCGATCGAGATAGTGCTTTGCCGTGAAGCTACCTTTACAGTATAGCTTGACAGTGTATTGGTGATTGTTCCACGGTGTTTATTAGAAGTTTAGTGTTGCCGTGAAGCTACCTTTACAGTTACAGCCTGAAGCTGTGTTGCTGATTGTTTCAGCGTATTTATTGTAGATTTTCGACGCTTTTAAAGGTAATTTTGGAACTGTGCTGTAAATAGTGATTCTTGTAAATAAATTGGGCTTTTTATTGTTCTGCATCGTGTTTTCATCGGATACTCTCAAATCTACGAACCCGTATAAACGCAACAATATCAATGAATGACATTTAAGGAGGTAAAAAAAACCCCAATAATTCTAATTAACCATCAACCGACCCGTCAAGATAAATTTAAAAGTGACTTCAAATTTCCAAAATTTTGAAATCAAATATCTCGGTTAATTTTTGTCCTACCGGAATCATTTTTTTTTTATTTTATTTTTTATAAAGAGTGTAAAATTTTCCTAGTTACCAATATACAGCAGCATGTTTAAAAAGGTAGATGACGAATTAGTTAATTACCTAACATTGGCATTGTTGCAACGTCTGACCATATCTCTAAACTCTAGCTCACTTCCACTTCTGGTAAATAGCTTATAGCTTACAGGCTGATATCTTTCAAACCATGGCCGCTTGATCTCCTTGTTCCACGAAGGCTCCCACACGATACCATTTTCATTCGGCGGCGAGACCTAAAAATACGTCAAGAACATTTTCTGAGTAACAAATTTACTGAAATAGCCATTGAGGATTATATTAAAAATTTTAACTATGGTTAATACATGCACTGAATGACGAAATTTATTTCGACAAAAGTATTTATTTTGACAAAACTACTTTCTTCGTAGCCTCACAATTCTTATCAAGCAAATATCACCAAGGTTTCAACTCTTAATAAAATGTTAGAGGATTGGCAATTAGTTATTGCTAATCATATATGCTCATCTGAGGAGGCCCGATTGATTATAATACACATTTTTAGCCCACGTATTTCTTCCCATTAGCTAGCATTTAAGACCGCAGAATGCGCAAAATTGGAAAATGCCAATTATCTTATCACCGATAACAACGTCTAATGATCAAAGACAACTCATGGAGCATAGAATAAGCTGGTGCGGTTAGCTTTGTGAATCCTAGGATTGTTGCCAATTTAAAGATAAAAATATTATCGATCTTCCGGTATAAATCTTCCCGATAAAAATATTTATGAATAAAGTACACTGGTGTGCAAAAATTAAGGACGAAGTTAATTAAGAAAAATTAGCATATCAGCTGAACGAAGAGGCAGAGCGGACAGAAAGACCAATCAGGAGATTAAGTAAGGTGATGTACGGTAGCACATGTGCAGATATACAGGTAGACGTAATGGGGGAGTGTCTGAGTAGTATAAAGCATGTTGTCGGTGTAAGATCAGTATTTCTGGCAAAGAGATTGTACGCCGTATAGCAGTTAAAATCACACCGAGTTGCTGCCTCAGCGAGAAATGGCGAATAATCAATCTGTTAGACGACATCTGGATGCTTTTACCCGAGGTCGAATCATCGGGAAGTTGGAGGAAGGCCGCAGTGGGACAAGTGTGGCTGAAGAGTTCGGAATTGCTCACAGCATCGTTTCACGACTTTGGAGACAATTTCAAACTACAGGAACAGCTATCCGGGAGTTTAGTAGTGGTCGTCCACGAGGAACCACACCCGCAGATGACCGGTATATTGCCTTACAGGCCAGAAGAAACAGGCGGCAGACAGCGGGAGAAATCGCTAGACACACGACACAGGCGACTGGACGACCGATATCGCGTTTTACCGTGGCCAGAAGACTGCACGGTGGTGGTCTGTTTGCACGACGCCCTGTACGGTGTGGTAGTCGTACAGACCTTCACATCTTCGACGCAGGTTCAGTCAACGAAACCCGCTACTGTAACGAGATTCTTCTTCCATATGTGCGTCTTTTTAGAGGCGCTATGGGTCTGCAGTTCCTTTTCATGGACGACAATGCACCATGTCATCGCACGGTAGCTGCCGAACAGCTCTTAGAGAGTGAGGATATTGAACGTATGGATTGGCCGGCACGATCTGCGGATCTCAATCCCATCGAGCATGTATGGGATTTTCTAGGCAGACGCTTGGCAGCTCGTACCTTACCACCAGTAACGATTCCGGAGCTTCGATTGGCGCTGCAAGACGAATGGGCAGCAATGCCTCAACAACTCATTGACACCCTCATTCTCAGCATGGGCAGACGCTGTGAAACCTGCCTAGCAGTCAGGGGAGATCATATCCCCTATTAAAGACCGGATGTTTCTTGCTGGACACCCATCACAGGGATGTTTCGGCCTTCAGTCGCATTGCGCTCCATGCTACTTTTTCAATAAAGCTTCTTTTTATCCCTCTGATTTCGCTTTTAGTAAGTGTTGCTTACATTACTCATGTCCTCACGTATTGGGGATCTTACGCTATTAAATGTGTTGATTTGGAAAGCTTTCGTACAAAGTTATATTGAAAAAACCGTTTCGTCCTTAATTTTTGCACACCAGTGTACAATTGCTTATGTTGCTCATGTAAATTGAATGATAAATTCGATTACCTAATTAAGTTAAATTACCCTTTAATTCCTTGTACGAAGTAAAAAGGAAGTGTTGTAATAGCGAAAAATTTCGGGTACCATATTTCAACGAAAATATCTATTTTCGCCGCGATCGAATGCAGTTTAAATAATTATAAAACTGATTTAAAATGGATTCTGAAGAGATTTTTTCCTGGCGTCTGTGCGTACGTACGTAAGTATGTATGTATGTATTTATTTCGCATAACTCAAAAACGAGCAGCCTCAGAACGTTGAAATTTTGTATATAGGGCTACTGTAACATGTAAATGTGCACCTCGCATTTTGGTCGCAATCGGCCGCACCAAAAGTATATATTTATATATATATATATATATATATATATACTGATTGAATTATGTTGTTCTTATCTTTTGGTTAAGATTTTTATGCCCTTAGCTAACCTGCATGCAATAATTGTGGAATTATCAACAATTTTAAAGTTTTTTTAAGTGCGGCTAAGCCTAATTTTGGTTTATGATAGCGGCCATATTTGTTTACATTTGAAGCTTAGCAGAATAGTGGATTTGTTGCCAATCTCGAGAAACTAAGCTTCACAACAACAAAGTAATGTCTTCTTTTATTATTCCAAATTAAATTATGCTTGATTCATTCTGGAATTATCATTTAGGTTATTAGCTGGTTTTTGCGCACAAATGTAATTTTAATTGTAAAAATTGTTTTTTTAATTGTTTTAATTGTGCTTGGTGTTTTATGTTTTTCTATAGCTTTCAATTTTTACTGAAAATATTTTGAATTTTTATGAATTTCTGCTTTACTGCGAAGTGAGAACTGAATTAATTAGTAGCGCATGCGCATTAGGTAAGCGGCGCTGAATCGTCTGTGAATAACTGTTTCTTTTTTATTTGTTTAATTTCTTTTATACATGGTTTTAGATTTATTACAGTATTTGAATAGAACTTATGGTAATTCTTCAGATGCTTTACTTTTTACTCACTCTGAGTTATAAAATGAATGAGATGTTAGGCTGTTAAGTGAACCTAGCGCCGAAGTGTGGTTATGGTAAATAAATATAGTGAACTTTAAAGAGTGCATTTATTCTATTGTGGTTTGTGTGCTATCGACGAAGTAGATTTAATTAAAAATTCGTTAACTGTTAATTCAGTATGTTTAAATGAAATGCAGGGAAATTGAGTGTAATTTAATATTCCGTACAAGGAAGTTATGTGGTGTACACATCAGACTTTTTTTGTTCATAATAAATGTAAGATATTTTAGGATAGAAAAACATAGCTACAAATCACAACAAAAATTGGCTGTCACTGCAAATTAATATAATGTTATTTACTAAATTTAAGAGGGTACAAAATTTTTTGAAATCCCAAAAAAACTTATCTGTCGCTAAAAGAGCAAAATTCTATAGTGAAATTACAGTATGAAAAGGTTTTTATTTCAAATGCAGGAAACCAGTTAAAAAAAGCCCTTAGACAGAGATAAAGATGAAGCAGTATACGCAGAAATAAGATGCAACACAAAATACAGACGTTGTTAGAACATATTTTAGAAGATTTTGATTTGCTGTAAATGAAGGTCGTCTGCTTAGTTGTTTTAGTTGCAGTTATTTTTTTGAAAGTATAATTTATTATCTGTTATTTGTTACTTTTATTTTCATGCAAAATGACACTTTTAAAGAAGCAATGAATGGAAGGTTATGTTTGCGCTCCTTCCGAAGAAAACTATTCGCATCTAGTTATTAAAAAACACTGCGGAAACCAAAGTTGTTTTATATCTAAAGCTACGATAGGTAGTGCTGTCAACATGAAAGGAGAAAATCTGATGTATACACTACATGACTTCCTTGTACGGAATATTAAATTATACTCATTTTGCATTTCATTTAAACTTTTTGGATTGAATTAAATCTACTTCATCGATAGCGAATAAACCATAATAGAATAAATGCATTCTCTAAAATTCACTATGTTTGTTTACCGCAGCGACACTCTGGCGCTAGCTTCACTTAACAGTTATATTTCATTCATTTTATAACTCATCAGAATGCACAAAAATTATGTATATCATCTGGAGAATTATCTAATCGTTGCCACATGTCTTATTCAAGTACTGTAATAAATCTAAAACGACGTGTAAAAGAAATTAAACAAAAAAATT
>KK120312.1:13193-35660 GCA_000611955.2 Stegodyphus mimosarum
ATTCAATTAATTCAGTTCTCACTTCGCGACAAAGCAAAAATATATAAAACCTCCAAATATCTATACTAAAAATTACGAAGTAAATCTTAAATACTTATTTCCTCGAATAAATTCCAGAATGGATTAAGCATGATTTAATTCGCAATAATAAAAAGAAGGCGTTATCTTTGTTGTTGCGAAGCTTAGTTTCTGTAAATGGGAAACAAATCCAATATTCTCTTAAGTTTCGAATGGAAACAAATATGCCCACCATGAGAAAAATTATTAGGCTTAGCCGCACTTAAACAACTTTTAAATTCTTGATAATTCTACAAATCTTGTGCACAGATTTACTAAAGGCATAAAAACCTTAAGCGGAAGATATGAACAGCACAATTTAATGATTTTTAAAGCAAAAAATGCACAATTTACAATCTTATAAGAATAAAAAAACTGAGCTCACTTAGCCGAGTAACAGAATGGATATATATATATATATATAAATTTATATACTTTTGGTGCTGCCGATTGCAACCAAAATAGGAGGTGCACATCTACATGTTATAGCAGATCAGTTTTATAATTTTTTGGGGGGAAAAGAGTCCTTTATTCTCTTGTTACGTACGAATGTCACTCAAAAACATCTTTAAATTGCACTCAATAGTAGTCAAAGTAGATATTTTCGTTGAAATATGATACCTGGAATTTTTTGCGATTACAATACTTCCTTTTTACTTCGTACAAAGAAAGTAAAAATTCTCAAATTTCGGCTTCAAGTGGAAAAGTGTTCCAAATACATATCCAAGGTAAGAACTGAATTTTTCGAATATTGGAAAGGTAAGATCTTTAACGTTAAAAGAAAATCCACCAAATCAAAGGACAGTTGAAAATCATTAAAATGCTCAGTGTCAGCTGTAAACAAAGTGATTAATATAATAATAATATTATGAAAAAATATAATGTGCATCGTCTTTCGCCACGACATATCGCCGAACGTAGAACGCGATGCAGAATTCTTTATAAGAAACATTTACCCAAACAAAAATGTAAAAATGTGTCACAATAGATGAATCTTTGGTGTATTTAAATAACCGCAATAAAAAGAGATCCATTTATCATCATCAAAGAGGAGAAAAAAATCATAAAACATAGTTCTAAGAATCGAAAGAATGTTTTTCAAATGGATTTATGGTTGTTGCTGCTTTATCATGTAACGGCAGATTAAAAATAAACAGAGTGGAGAAAAATGCTAGGATCAACTCCACATATTATCAGGAACATACTTTATATCCAATTTTCAGATGCAAAATACCTTCTCTTTACCAGTACTATCATAATCAGTAGAACTGCAGCAAGACAAAGCAAGCAACAACACCTCGACATCTACTGTTACCTTCCTGGAAAATATTAAACAAGCAACAGTTATCAAAACCATACCCTTCCCTCATATCCCTACAAAATCTCCTGATGTATTTTGATGATCCTGGTGTATTTTGATCTCCTGATGATCCCATGGATTTTTACGCTTTTGGACTTATAAAAAGCGGATTGTCCAAACTTGGACCTACAACACTCCTCGGACTTTGGAAAACCGTCCAAGAGGAATGAGATAAAATACCTTTTCCGATACTATGCAAGGTTTCATTGTCTTGAAAATTACGGTGCAGAAAGATAATGAAGAGAATAAGGGTTATCAAACAGAACATTTAAAACACAAAAATTTCAGGTACGAGTAAAATATTTCTTTAAATACAATGAAAATTGCCTAAAACATGTGTGAACAGCCTTTGTACAAATACAAGACACCGAAAGCAGGAACAAATACGCAAATTCAAAAGTTCTTTCAAGCGTTCCGGCTTTTTACTTTAAGAGTAGTAAAAAGTAATGGATGTGTGGCAATGTGGTAGATGTTCACATAACAGTTCCGACAGAAGGGCACGACGATTAGAGGCAATTCCAAATTGGAAGAAATGAGCTGAAAGGCAGTTATGTCTGGTGATCAAGCGGGAAGCAACAACAGTTTTGTCTTAGATGATCTGGTAAGCCGTTAAGAAATTCATTCTTGTGTCTCGAGATTCCTCTTTGTAGACATATCTGATACTTATTCAGAATGATCTGATGTGCATCTCAGAGTATAGACTGGTACGTGGCAACGCTAAATCTAGTTGTTACACTATATGAGCTGTTCTTTGCAAAGGTATCCGCGCTCTCTTTGCCAAGGATTCCACAATGAAATGGAATCAGTACCAGCGCTGGACTTTTTGTTTCCGACAGCAGTGCCTACAGCTCCTACGTTCTGTTCCCTAAGCAATAATTTTTTTTTACCTTAATTTCACCGCACGATGTGATCATACCGAATTTATTCCTGGCCTGGGATGTAATTGTTTTTTGTGACATTCGGAGTGGCTACGGTAAAAAATCCGGCATTTCTAAACTTCCTGACTAGTTCTGTGCTGATTCTCAGTAGCAAGAATAGCTTTTCTAGAATCAAAGAGGATCGCAGTCTCTGGCAGAAATATTAAAGAAACTTCTCCTGCCAGAGATTATGATACTCTGCTACTCTGTAAGTAAATCTCACAAAATAATACTTAGAGCCTCTATTTCCTTGTGAAAAGAGTCGAATTAGCTAAAGCGTAGGCAACTGGTAAAGGTTCCACAGAAAATTCTAGCTTCAAACATTATTCATTAAAACAAAAATTTGAGGATTTTTATCACAGGAGGAGTGCCACTGTGAAAAGCTTTCCAAGGAACTTAAGGAAGATTAACTTCTAATAGGCTAGAAGACATAGCAAAACTGTTGAAAAAACTCTGTAAAAGCGCTTAGGAATAAATGTGAATTTCTCAAAGGTGATGTAACTCAGCCTCTGTTGAAGATGCTTTAGTTTAATTTTTTTTCCACTCATGTATGGAACTTTCACCAACACCAAACATCCTTGCTTCAGCGCGATTTTTATTTTCTTTCGCAAATTGAATGACTTTGCATTCGAAAACAACATTGTGTTCGTTTCGATTGGAAGAAGCCATATTTACTGCTAAAAGCAATAACTGTATTTGAACTAAATCAACTGTACTTCAACTAAAACAACTTTCTAGATCAACTGTATTTCAACCAAAGCAACTTTCTAGATCAACTGTATTTCAACTAAAGCAAATGCGATTTACTAAAGCCTTCGATATTCACTTCCAAATCATGGTTTCAAATGACTATAGAAATAAAAACATCTGACTCTCAGTTCTGAGAATTCATTCGAATGAAAGAGCATTCTTACCCCCAAATCATGTCCCTCTTTTCTCGAAACCCTGGAATAACATTCTTATGCACAGCTGCATTAAATACAACCCACCCTCTTTGCAGAATTATTTACTCCTTAAAACATTTCTCTCACATACATATTGCTCCTCTTATCGTTTGTAAATTCAGCATATTGTTAGAAAGCCTGAGAAAAATCTTCGAATGAATAATTTTAAAAAAAATAAGAGCATCGCACGTGTATCTTTTAGGTTTTTTCGTAAAGGAAAGGGTGCGCATTATACGACGACTGTACCTAAAAATTAAAAAATGTAGTTTGAAATTATATATGGGTGTTATACAGCGGTGCGTCGAAATATACGGTCAAAAGTCGTTTTAGAATTTGTTTTAAGTATACAAAAAATAATGAAAAAAATTCATGTTTTAATGAAACGAATGCGTTTTTTCTGCATAACAAACTAAATGCAGTATTTGACACTATTAGACCTAAAACATATTCAGCGATTCAGAGTTGAAATATTTAATAAAGGTTTAAAGCTGAAAACGTCGTTTCACAGAAGTGATGTGGTGCAGAATGGTAGAACATTTAATGCCATTTTCAGAAAATGTGATAAATTCAGTTCTAGTTCTGATCCCAGAGTTCAGTCAAGGATATTTGTGGAAACTCAAGTTTTAAGTCACTCGATACTTTATGAGGAAGGTGACGAAGAAAAAGCTTGAAACCTCTGCTACATTTGGAAAAGGTGTTAGATTATATATGTGTATTTGAAAAAAAGTAACTTCAGTTTTTAATGACGGCATAGCTACGCACAATATTTCCCTATATTACCTGAAAGAATGTCAACGTGGCTGCTAAGGTAAAGTAATATTAATAATAAAATCAGAAAGCTTTCAGATCTTCTATTGCACCTAAAGGGCTTTTTAGTCCAAAGGGGCAATTTGCCCAGAAAAACTATTCATTTCGTTTTGGCATTTTGCGTTGGTTCACCATAAATGTCGATTCACTTTTCAAATAGTTGCCACCAAATATTAGAGCCATGTATTATATTTAAAGAAATTAAATAATGAAGAATCTCCATAAATGTATTTATGTTTCTCGCATTGTGATAAAACAACGGTACCTAGAGCCTTCCAATTTTGAATGACGTACGTTTCTACCCGAATATGGGTATCTGGAAGCCCAAATTTGGACTTTGGAATTTATTTTATTATCTGTTTCATATTTTGTAAAACTTTAACAAATTTTTGATTAACAAACTCAACGATTTCAAAGCGAGCAATGACAAAACTACGAAAAAAAAATCATTTTTACCTTCAGCGCCTGAGGCTGTGTTTCAAAAATTCTAAATATATGCTCATTTTAAAATTATTTCGCAATATTGCTGTTGAACAAGTGCGAAGAACATGATATTTAATAAATAAAGATCATACACAAAACGTTAAAAACACGCCGGGCGTAATGTAGAATCTGAAAGCTTTCAGATTTATATATATATATATATATTGACAGCGTTCGGTTAATGTTTTACAAAATGTGAAATAGATAATAAAACAAATTTGAAGTTCAAAGTTTGGGCTTCCAGGTTCCCATATTCGGGTGGAAGATTACGTTGGGTCAAAATTCGTTGGCTCTAGGTACCTCTGTTTTTTCGCAGTGCGAGAAATATACATACATTCATGCAGATTCTTCATCACTTAATATCTTTAAATATGATACAGGGCGATAATATTTAGTGGCAACAATTTGAGAAGTGATTTAAGGCTTTTAGTGATTCGACGCAAAGCGCCATTTCGAGACTAATAGGGATAACGCTCTTTTGGGCTAAAAAATCATATAACCGAATTTTTCCAGAAGGAAAAATGAAGACCTACATAATTCTTATCACAACATAGATTTTCTTTCTTCGGAGTTTAATTAAAGTATATCTTGTTTTCAGAGCATACTTTATGTTATTTATAGAATACCTCTAAATATTTCATTTCGTTCAATTTTTATCTAAATTTACAAGATTAGAAATTAATTAGAATTTTATAGGCTTTTTGGATTACCCATGGATCCCTGTGAATCGTTTAACAAGGTTGGTCGAACGTTTAGTTCAAAAATAACTCCTTAAATTGGAAAATAAACTTTCCTCGCAGGCATTTCATCCAAATACCTAAAGAATTCCAAGTATCTGTATTTTTCGAGTCTCTGCTTCACCCACCGTCTTAGTTACTCCGGATATTTAGAATTTTACCTTATGGCTTTCATAAAAAATAAATTGTATAATTTTTCACAAAAGAAACGAAGTCTCTGTACCATATACGATGCTAGAAATACCAATGCTAATTAAAATAATGCAGCAAATTTTCATAAAAATTATGAACTATGTTTATGATAAATTAAATGCATTTTAACTTATATCAGGTAGTTAATTAAATTCCAAGAATTACGGATCAGTCACTGCATGCTATTATGGAGAAAGTCGTTATCACAACTAGTAGAAAACTGAAAGACCCTTTTTGGAGTCCCGGCGAGGACAGTGTTAATTTATCACGTTTTTCCTGGCTTCGAGAAATCTTAAATATCTGAAGCGGCCCCGAAAATAAAAGCTCGTGGATGATAACTTTTCACCATGTAGAGTAATTAGGATTTTTGATGTTGGAGACGCGGAAAATGTGCAGTGCCGTCGGCGGAACTGGAACCTTGGACCTTTTAAATACGTGTCGAGCGTGCTTCCAGTTACACCACGAAGGCATGCGGAATGGAGAAAGAAAATTCCTTTTAACCATCTGGATTTTCTCAGCTGAGTCTCGTACCTTCCCACAGCGCTTCTTTAAGTCAAGGAAAATATAAGGAATTATCTCATCTTTCCATTTAACCGTAGCATGTTCAGCTAACAAGTGGAAGGTTTGTGGTTCGAATCAAGGCGACAGCATAGTTGATTTACCTCGTTTCCTGGTTTTCCTAGTAGTTTTTAAATTATTAAGAATTACATTTACAACTTTTAAATCGATTAGTTCGTTAAGCAGTTAGATCAAAACTGAATAACAAATTAAAAAAACCTCCTGTCTAACGTCAACACTCCGAAGACTGGCTATTTGCGGGGCCGCTTTGCAGATAAATCAAAAATCTTACCTTTAGCGCAATATCAGCACTATTCAAATAGCTTCGATAATTAACAAATGGGAAAGTAGCGTAATATAAATATGAATAAATCAGAAATTTTGGAAAGACATCAAAATAAACTTTTAAAATATTTCTGCTACCACAATAAATTTCTATGTAGTTTACAATCCGTCTCGTTGTATGATTTTGAGAACACTTAAATTCATTGGTTACAATGAAACAAAGTTATATTTTTAAGTTAATTTCTTACTTGCACACCTCCGTATCCGTAAGGTCCTAAAAATGATTCACATTCCTCTGCTATATCGTTCCATTTCCATTCGAAAAGGTGAACAATGGTTGTTCTACCAGATTCCATGTTGGGTTCATGGTGAGTACAACTGCAGTCTTTCCACAGAAACAGAACGCAGAACGCTAGTACGAATGTGACGTGCGAAGCCATTTTCTGTTTCCAGCAACTAAACGCAATGCCAGGATTCTTCTTTTAAGAGAATCTCATTCAAGGAAGTGACGTCACATCTCCATCTGTCTTTTGGCACTGGTTATTTCCTATTCGTAGTTGTTGAAATTTCATGCATCTTTTAACTTTTATTTTGCAATTTTATATCTCTGTTTATAAGTTTAGTGTTGATAAACGCTTATTTTTAAATACCACTAACACAAAGACGACATTTTTTTCATATAAATGTTAAAATATGTAACATTTATATGTACAAAAATTGTTTTTCTACAAGCAGAGCTTTTCAAAGACACCTGTTCACAAATCACTGATAAATAATCAACGCACAATGTGTTAATTTTCATGTGAATCCTTCCACATGGCAAATCGCATATCAAAAATCTGTGATAGTTTATCGAATAAGGGCAATGTTATGCAACCCTTGGTTGGTGACCCCAAATTTTATGTAAATTACGTTTACGTTTTTGTTTAAATACATTCTAGGAACTGTTTCTATTGAGATAAAATTTGTGACCTTTTTAATACCTAAATTAGAATTACCAGACTTTTCCGTCGGAAGTCTGCGTAATTTACTATCTACGACTATTTTGTGTATCCATGACGATATAAATTTGATAACTGAATAGAGAAGGATTGATGCATAATTAACTTTCATGTTAAACATTTAATTTAATAACTCGATTAACTTAATAATATTCGATCAGCATTTCATAACACAAAAAGAAAACAACTAGGTATAAAGTCATTAAACTTTCTGAAGTACGGTTTGGTTATTTGGACTAAAGCAAAGCACACAACGGTTATCTCCTTCAGTCTTAAGAGGTGCTTTCGTGGAGGAATTTTCAGAAAACCGGTTCGTTTTTACATTGCACCATGGAGGAATTCCATGAAACCTCTGCAGCCCATTCACTCGCCGGAAATTTAGCCTGCAACGAATGTTCAGCGGTCTTACAGCATCATAGACAGAGGAATGGTTTGGTTTATTGGATTGTGGCAAGACACTTTAGGGCTATCTGTCTAAGAGAAGTGATGCCTTCGTCGAGGACATTCTAAGGAAAAGTTGCTAAACGCCCATGCAGCCAGCACGTTCGCCTGAAATGGAACCCAGGTCGAACTACCAGTGTTCAGCGACTCTACCGCCACTCGGCCGCTGGTAGGCCACTGGGAAAATGGTCTTCTAAAGTAGGATGCCAGGACTGAGTGTTCGGTGCATATTCTTGGAAAAAAACTTCGTGAAACGTGAAGTCCTGATCTTGAACAGGGAGCTGAATTCAGCTATGTTCTGTGGTAGAATCTTGTGATTAAGTGGTAGAAGAACTGCACTTTAAAGGGATTTAAAATCCTCTTTTATTAAACCACAGTTATTTACAGCCACTTCCCAACTCGGAAGGGATGCAGAAAATAACGACCGCCGCTTGGGTCTAAACTGAACAATCAAATTAATTTAAACTAAAACTAATTAGAAATTAAATAGTGGTTGCTCACAGAGCTATAACGCGAGGTTAGCCTCTAAACTAAATGGTGCGTAGCAAGGTTTAACTAATACTGACGCACTTAGATTTACTTCAATAAGTAATCACGGAACAGCGTTACGGCTTAGAATTTAAATACTAGCTGGTCAGGCGAACGTTGAATAGAGTAACAGTGGTCTGAGACTAAAAAGTTCTCAACACACTGAAAGGTTTCTACCTTTCGTTTAAATACTACTTGGCTCCACTTCAAATTAGCATAAAGCTGAAACGCGCGCTTATTCTAACGGGAAGCTGAAACGCGCGCTTATTCTAACGGGAAGCTGAAATGAGAACTGATAGAAAGAGTCAAATTAAAATAAAACTTTGTTAGTTTAACTAAAACCTTACAAGGAAATGTTGAAAAATCAACTGTTCACCAGGAAAAAAAGCTCGCTGCTAGCTGAATCGTCGTCCAGACAAAACACTCGTTAAGGTCTATGATTGCTGTACCAAAGAATCCGGTTTCGAATCTCCGAGAAGACATGGATGTTTGCAAATGTACAGTATCTAGGCGGCCACGGAATCTTAAAATACAAGGCGATCCGATATCCTCTCAAGATATCGGTAGCAGGCGAAGAGGGCTCGAGACCCTTATAGCGCACCCCGGGGTTTCTTCTTCGGAACTTCCGGAACCGAACCTTAGTAACCAGAAAGGCACTGTGATATCTAATATGCCTACATGGATGCGCAGGCCCGGCTTTGCTTCGACCTGTACATGTCCAGCTGGATCTATTGACCACTGTATTGTAAGTGCTTATAGGAGATATGTCTTTATACAGGCACTCAAAATTCATTACATCGTAAATGATTTTACATACCAGAAAAGTACTTAATGTAAGGAAAGCGCAAGAAAACCCTAACTGTATAAATTTAAATAAAAATTTCATCGTGTATGTACGCTTCGTAGAATTGTTTTTAAAAGAAGAATTCCCCAAATTTGCAATTATGTGTATTTAGATTTTTAGAATTTTAGAAGATTAAATTTTAATCGCAGATTATAAGGTACATTCAGTTCAATCCATATTTAAGGTTTTGAAGCCATGCTTCAAAATATTTGCAACTTCCGAAGCTTAAAAGTTGCTAGCTTGGAGTTAATTTTATTTTATTTCAGAAACTTCTTCAACGAACACTTTCCAGTTTTTGAGACGTTACGTTACGGCAGGGTACCATGCATTTATCATCCATGGCAAATGTTATCACTGCGCAAGATTTTGCTCTGCTACACACCAGTGAATATTAATCCATAAATCGATGGTATCCTTGAATTTAATTTGATTTTAATAAGTTCGAAATAAGACAGATAAAATTACAATTTGTATGACTGATTGTGGGTAATATAAATTTCTTTCTTTATTTTACAAAGTATTCAAAGTTTTGGAAAAGGTCATTTTACCTTTCTTAGACCATTAGTTTTTCAAGAAGATATAAGTTAATGTGTCTCAAAAGATGGATTCTTTTCTCTAGTTTGCTTCATTGCAAGAGTACTACTGTACTCACTATAAGCAAAAATTTCTAAATTGATTCTTTATGCTACTGGCAAAGCTTTCAGTCAACAATACAGTATAGTTAAGTTTTTGAAGAGTTAAATTTATATGCGGATTTTTTGACAGCACATTGAGTTAGTTTCCCTAATTCTCGCGCCTACAAGAGTTACACGTATCACCGATAATCTTATCACATTCAACCCGTGCGATGGATGAAATCTTTCTTCGATCGCAAGCAGTCAAGTTGATATTAAGTTTCTCATTTTTAGGTCAATAGATCATTTTCAAATAGCATATTCTAAGAAATTAAATAAATAAATAAAATTGAAAGACAAATTTGGATTTGTAGAACGTTTCCATAATGAAAGTTGGGTTTCTTTATATATTCTGTGATGTTCAAAATGAAAAAAAAAATATCTCTTTTTGAAAATTTAGCTGGCGTTTCCAATGTAAAATGTGTTTAATATTTTACACTGAACTGCGTTTTAGTGTTAGCTACATCATGCATACAGTCTACAACAGTGTTTGGAAGTTTAGATGCGACGTCTTTTTGCGACAGATGTTTGTGCCGTTTAGTGTGGTTCCTTCTTACCACCCAACAGTAATCCGCAAGTATAGCTGATACACTATTTTACATTTACCATTTTTTGAACAATGGGATGTCGTTAAAGAAACCTTCGCCAGTGTTCGTCGCTAACTGCACCCAGGACCAGCTACAAGCATAGGCAAGTCCACCAGCAGCCAATTGGTAAAATAACTGAAAATTGGTAGTTCGACGTGGGTTCCATTCCAGGCAAACGGGCGGGCTGTATGGGCGTTTTCGTAGTTTTACCTTGTGTAACGTGTATACAAGACAGTTTCCATTGGAAAATCCTGCAAGAAGGCATGCATAGAGGAGCCCTCGAGTGTTTTGCCATAATTAAATAAACGAAACTAAACTAAGCATATGCAATGTAGAACACAGTCTAGGGCGCCGATTTTCGATGCCAGTTAACTTGTTCTCAGCAAAAAAATAAATGAAAGTATATATCGCTTTGAGTTATCAATTCGTTTATTTTGTATATGGCGCCAACAGTAACAATCGCTTAGAGTTGTGGTCTTAAACTCAAACTGCATGTGGGCCGAATCTTCGAACAACACCAACTGATGGTTGACACAACTGGCATTACAGAACATCATATTAACGAACTTTTAAAACATTTTTAAGGACAAAAATATATATATTTTAAATTTTACTCACTAAATATTTATTCAAATATACGTAAATAACCATAACAGTAACACAAAGGGAAAAAATTAACTTACATTTATTTCCTATCTGAAGATTGGTACTTGCAAGAACTTTTTTTTTAAATAATTCTCTATATTTCCAATATATTGACAGCTATACATTAAATTTCATATTGTTATTTATTTCAGATAATTACAGTTGTTTCAAAAATTCAAAGACTCATAGAAATCAAAGGTTGAATCATTTTAAAAACGTAAAGTTTAATATGTACATTATTTACAAATCATTGATTACAGCTTTGGATTGATCATAAATAAAAGATCAAAATACTTTTGCCAATCGAAATATCTAATGTTTTAATAGGAATTTGATTGTTCCTAGTCGACTTGTGTGCGAAGTTATGCACGTATCTAACTATCTATCTATCTATAGAGCTCCCGGTGGAGAGTCTGGGGAAATTCAAAAAGGCATGTCACGTTTAGCTTAAAACACTAGCGCAATCTATCGATTAATCAAAATAATTTTCACAACAGTATGCTGAATTAACTAAATAGCTAACTTTTAACCTAAACCGGAAAACTGGAAATTTTCAGAATACTGAAGCGCCACCAGTTGTCGGCTGGCAGACTAAATTTACTGACTGTACCAATGTAGAAACTCTCACCTCACCCTAGTCACGTGACCTGGCGTACAAGTATACAGTGACAAAAACCAAATCTATTCATGCTTTTCTCCTTCAACAGCGCCCCAGCGGTCGAGTAATAAAGTCACTAAACACTGGTAATTTAGTTTGGGGTTCGAATTCTTGCGAACGGGCTGGCTGCATGGATGTTTCCGTTGTTTTCTCCTTATGTAACGTGTATACGAGCCAATTTCCCTTAGAAAGTCTTCCACCAATTCACCCCTCCCCTTAGGCAGATAGCCCTCAAGTGCTTTGTCATAGCCAAATAAATCAAAAGAAAATGTTCAGCAGCTATCACGCATACATAAGCAGAGTATATATATCTCGAAAACTATAAGCACCATAAATGCAACAAATACCTAATTGAAGTGTGATCGCTAGCCGCATAAGTTGCTTCGGGTACGCAGCCCATTGGCCCCGAATTTAAGACCACCGACCTAAAGCGTTGAAAATTGCTTAAGCCGTGCCGGATTGCATTACAGGTTTCCGGGAAGAAATCCAACATTCCCTGCTTTCAGCTCTTCCCAACAAGGATTTGCTGAAACTGGTCATTAAAAGCTCTTGTTTTCAAAGATCCAAGCTGCTGCATTCTAAGAATACTAGCAATAACTAAACAAAAAATACTAGTTTTGATCGCAATTCGTGTAGCCAAAGTAGGTTTCCGTTCTTGTAATGGGCATTCTTCTTTCATGATATCTGTAACTGCACGCTTTTCAGAAGTTATACTTCTCTACGTTATGCAGCAGAAGTTACGTATCATATTCTTGCAGTCTCTTGGCAGTTTGATACAGTAGAATCTCTTTTAGCGGCAATAATGAGACCACACTGATTCCAGATTAGGGATTTTACGGCTAATTGAATATTTTAATTTACATTATAAAATGAATTTTAGAAATTTCTTACAATGATGGCATGTGCACTGGTGAAATAAATTAAGAGAATTTGCATAATTTCTCGAATTGCAGGAAAAGAACTGAACTGAAGGAAAAACCACTGCATCTAGATAAAACTGCAAATCTTGTACGGCAAATACGTAAGCGTACACGTGTGCGTATGCGGAGCCAACAGAAAAACAGGCTTTATAAGCTCGTGGAGTGTAAGACGAATTGTGTTCGCCAGCATACCTCGGCGAATTGCTTCGTGTTACCTTGAAGCAATCGGTTAAATTCACATCGGAACAGTAAAACGGAACCGTTGTCAAGAACAGACACGTAAGAACTACTCACTACTAAGAACATTTACAGGGTACACCACTACATATTATGTTGCGGAGAACACAGAAAATATATAAAGAAATATATTCAAAACAGTTCATTCAATTACGGGCTGCCACTACCTGAGGTTGGATGCATTATGAATAAAGACCCCCCCCCCCAAAAAAAAATCTTAATACGCCAACAGTTCTTTATTTTCACCAAGACAATCTTTCACGGTTCCGAGATCAGCTTTCAGTTTTGTCTGCAAGAAAAACATTCAAAATATTCAGCACGCAGGCTGACGTCATGAACAGCAGCGCCTCGGGCCAGTTATTACTTCAGTTCATTTCACAACATCCTCCCCCCCTTGAGACTCAAGCTCATAACAAGCATTATTTAAAAGATCAAGTCTTTTTGGAGCTTTTACAAATCTTCCAGAGGAGGAATATTGTTGCATTACTATTTTATCAGGCGCAATTCCCCCTTTTAACGTATTAGAATAGCACTAGAATTGGATTTCTCTGCACCTAGTTTCTTATCAGGAATTATGTGTCTGTCATTGGCTTGTATCTCCAGAGGAAAGATGCGTAGTATTAGTCATGCAACTGTTCCATGCTGGGTGTTAAGTTTAACCGTGCGAATCTTTCCGTCACGTCGAGGGATCAATTCTGTAATTCGGGCTAAGGGCCAAAATAAACGCTTTTTGTTATATCCCCCATCAGTAGTATTTCTCCAACTACAGGTTCCCGAGATCGCTTTTCATTATGCTTTTGAACCAGTTGACTAAGGTATTCTTTTCTAAAGCGTTGTCGCAGATCATTTAACAATTTAGTTCTATACTTTAATCTCTTATTAAGACTTGACGAATTTAATTCTTCAAGATCTTCAACATTGGAATATCTCTTCTCGATAAGAAACATGGCGGGTGTCAGAGGGACAAATTCCTGCGGATCTTCAGAAACATACATTAGGGGTCTTCAATTAATTATGGTTTCACAATCACAAATAATAGTATAAAGTTCTTCATATGATAACACTGATTTACCTAAAGTACGTTTCAACAATTCTTTTACTGTACGAACCAACCTCTCTCACCAAGCTGCAGTAGGTGGAATAAATTTCCAGAGCATCTTTTCAGTTCCCGTTTCCTTTAATACCTTAGCCCAATTTAGTTTTGATAAATCATTAGAGACAACCCGAAAATTTGTCCCGTTATCACTATAGATTAGTCTAGGGCGTCCGTGCCTAGCAACAAATCGTCGAAGCACCAGAAGAAAAGCATCAGTAAAAAGAGAATTTACAAGTTCAAGGTGAATGGCACGGTACATAGCGCACGTGAACAGCGCGATCCACACCTTTCCTCCATTTTTTAAAAACAGGGGTCCAACCAAATCAATCCCTATGATTTCAAACGACGCACAATCCGTAACTCGGTCTGATGGCAGAGGTGTCGGTTCGCTTGACATAGCCTTAGTTTTAAATCTTTTACAAACGATACAGTTAAAGAGGGCATTTTTAATGGCCCTTCTAGCTCTGACTATCCAAAATCTTTCTCGTAATATGCATTGCATCATCTGAAGACCAGCATGACAGTTCTTATTATGTACATTTCTGATTAACAACTTAGGGAAATCACATTTTCCTGGCAAAAGTATTGGATACAGAAAAGATTCATGGTCATCTCTATTTAGTATTCTCGTTTTAACTCTTAGAATACCATTATCATCAATGAGCGCTTCAATAAAATTTTAAGATTTCTTATCAGTCAGATAATAATTTTGAACAAAACGAATTAAAATTATCTCAGAATTTTCGATTTCATACTGTGAAAGTTCAAGTTTCTATTCTTTTCGGAACCATCTTCACAATTATTTACAAATCTAAATATCCATGCAAATATTCTAATCATTTTATCATAATTGGATACACTGATTCGATGCCATGGAGGTGCGTCTTTTGATAGATCAATATTCACTATTTTTATCTTTTTCCTCTCCAAACTCTCGAATCTCTTTAACCCTATTTTGACGAAAACGGACCAATTTCCTTTCTCTGTTATCCGTTAAAGGGCAGTGGTGGAATCAGACCAGAGGGTAACTTTTAAGTCGGGCAAACTGAGAGCCTTGATAATAGAATTTGCAAGTCTAGAACCTATTTATTTTTAGCTCAGAATTAAATACTGATCGAACAAAGACGCACACTGCATATGCCCCCTTGCAAGCATCCACAAATACATGTAGATCAGACGTGTAATTAATAAACAAGTATCGAGGCAAAGTAACATTTTTCAAAACATTAAGTTCTTTAAACCAGTTCAAAAATGCATTTACATCATTTGAAAACAATTCATCCCCCCCATGCAATTTTTGCAACAACAGTTTCGGAAGCAATGTAGTTGGCGCTAATGAACCAATAGAATCAAAAATTGTCCTCTTTGTGATTTTCATATCACAGGTCAATATATCTGTATCTGTGCAGCACCTCAGCGTATCATTATACAAATTCCCCCCAAAACGGAAGCATCCCCTGAATGATTGTCAACATTTGTACCAGCCACATTGCTTTCAAAACCGCGCAAGTTAGAACATCCATTTCACATGATTAATTTGGAATATTCAATAAAATTAAACTGTTCATCAATACTAAAAACACTAGATAAACAATTATCCAAATAAAATGACGATTTCAATTTTTGAGCAACTTCACTATACTGACGTGGAGTTTTCTAATAGATACATTTTAGAGACGTTCAAGAAGTAGGGGCTCGGAGAAACTCCAAACATAACTCTGCAATGCTATAAATTAATGCAACTCTGTAATACTATAAATTAATTGTCCTTCATTGCACGGGAACAAAAAATCTGAGAAAATCTCTATCTTTAGATGCGACGGATAACATCAAGAACGCCTTTTCCCAATATCGGCACTAATACTTATTATATACATCCTAAAGCGATTTAGAATATCGGGTATTAATTCAATAAAATTCATTCCTTTACACAAATATTCGTTCAAAGAGAGTTTCCCTCTCTCAGAGGCAGAGGCGTCAAAAACGGGACGGATTTCTGTGGAAAGAAAGATATTTTTCTTTCCTCTGAAATATATAAAAAATTTATTGCTGGGGTTTGCATTTTGGCATGGATTTTTCTCCTCAGCTGCTAAATTCACGTAATATTATAGTTTTAATACATTATCATGCAGAATTTTGAAAGATGCTCAGAAAATAAGAATAAACATCTTTAAAATAAGCCAACTTATAAACTCATAACACGTAAACTCATCTAAATTGCACTAAATTTAAGGCTAAGTAAGGAACTTCATTTCTTCCTGCCCGAATGCCATGTGAAGACAGCATGCAGATAAAGGTAAACTTATCAATCATTCAGATTCCCATCTAGCAACTTTTATCACCATAAAACATAACCAAATCACCTATTACCATATTCTAATGATCAGCTAACTGATTAACTAAATAAACAACTCATTTTAAAATCCTGGACATTTTTCAATTCCAGACCACTCGGGAAAAAACACGACACTACATAACTTTTCTCATGCAGTCTCAATTGATGTCTTTGATTATTTTACCTTTTGAATCAGTTTAAATAATAAAATCTGAAGAAATTACTTTTGTTTGTAAAACGGACATTCCTTCTTTAGTCTATTTCTTTTCGTCCTTTATTCATACTTGCCAACTTATGACACTCAAAAACCACGAAAATTTTCTCAACGACAGAAAGATTTTTAAATGATAAGAATTTATTTTTAAATACTGAATTAACTTTAAATAGTTGCAAATTAATAAGTGAAAATTCAATTACTAATTCTTAAATGCAAACAGTACAAAAATACTTACATGTTAAAAAGCATTTTTAATATTTGAATCTTTTTACAAAAAAGTAACATTTCTATCAGTTTTCGCATAAATGCTATTAACAGTTATTTATTTTGCTTTCATTAAGAAAGGTACTTCCCAATTTTGTTCATAGAGTTGCCACGTAAGCATGCTTTTGGTAATAAAATTTTTTCTAATGTGTCATTACTAATATTACATCTAAATTTAGTCCTTGTTTTGGCAACAACACTGAAAATCTTCTTGCACTCGTCATTACTATGGGGAATTGTAAAGATGGCCAATATCATTCTAGACATTTCATTAAACTTTAAAATCCATCAGCACCTTTCCAATTAAATTTCACTGGGTGTCAAGCCTAGCAGTTTTATAACTTTATCCAAGTTTTCTAATTGTAAACTGCAATTTATCAGTAGCAATATCAATATCGTCATCTGGGGGAGGGCGCTGTGATCACGAACGATGAAGGCAGCAGCTTGGCCAGCTCCGAAATTTTTATGCGTGTTTTCCGGAAAAATGCCCTATTTCCTTATAAAAATTAAGAAAAATTTTCTCCGAAGTGTCTTGCCCTCAAATGTGACAGTTTTTTTCTGTGCAAAAGAGGTCTCATCTTCCTCGGTGTTCATTCTTCTGCAATCCGAAGGAAAATAGGAGCTTTCAAATAAGTAACCTTATTTTCTCTAAACTAAATCAAATATGTATCACTGAAGTGCCTTTAAATTCATTTATTTATTATGTTTGTAGGCCTCTGACATTAAATAGTAGTTAGAAATTGCTTTAAATCATATGCTTGTTTTTCCTGTAACTATCCGTAGTGACGCTATTCTTATCCGTAGATGCCGTCTATTAGCACTCCCCACCTGGGCCCCTTTGAGAGAGAAAGAGGGGGGAAAGGGGATCTTGGGCATCGATGAATGTAAAAGGTTCCAGTTTTACTGTTTTCGATCGCAATTTTTTCTTTCAGTTCTCAAATAAAAGAAACAATAAGATTAATTTATTTTCCTTGAATACATCTCTTAGAATTATGAACATATACTAATAAAGTAAGCCTCAGTTTGTTAAACTAGTATAAATATATAGTAAATTATGATGGTTAATTTAACAAATAAATATAATGTTTAAAAAAAATAATTAACAAGAAAAAAAATCTTATATTTATTTATTTTTGCTCACATGCTCTCGCTCTGTGTATGGTTTTATGATCTTGTCTGATGTTGTTCGAAAAAAAAATGTATGAATATGTTTGGAAACCGCAATAGTAAATGTTACCTTGCTTAATATATACTTTTGTCTGGACACAATCGTATTTAGGACATTTTCTTACTTCCTTTCCTTTTCTTTCTATAGGCCCTTTTCATTTATTTTTTGCCTCTCCATTACTTTTGGGCCATTTATTTTTAATTTTATTTTGTCCCATACTTTTTTCCTGGCCTTTAGAAATCGTATAAAATATACGAAGTTCCTTTTTACTCTCCTCTGAAAAACGAAATCGGCCCCTTTCTATATACCTTTCCTTCGCACCCTAGCTTGATTTTTCGCCCATCGGTGCAGAAAGACTTAGCGGGTGCAAAACAAGACATCTGTCTTCTCTGACTGTCTGTCTAATATCATCATCTCTCATGACTAAATGAAGTAAAACTGGAAATCTATTCAAAAAATATCCTATACCAGAAAGATATATTTGTTAGAGTTGAAACATCTGCAACTTTAGCATGCAAAATCACTTCATTGTTGATTGGAAATTTATGTATTATGTAACTACATACTCAGCAGAAGTAGCTTCCCAACGTGGAAATAAACTTTTGTCTTCCTCTGCTTTGTTAGTTGCAACCCCTATTACGCGATCTTCTTTCTTCTGATTTTCTATTTCATTATAAATATAATTGAAAAAAAAAAGACTGGTTTTACAAATTTTAGATAAAATGTCTTTAAACAAACCATAAATCATTGATTGCAAAACATGAATTAATATGGAATTCTGCTTTGTAGAACTGTGTTATGAACCTCGAATGATAGCAAAATGAATTGTACAAAAAAACGAAAAACTTTCTTACAGTCTGAAGACAAAAATATAAATACTCGTTCTTCACAAAATAAGCTTACAGCAACCAGAAAATGTTTCCCTTTTTGAGTAATTTTTTTTTTTTTTTTGAGAGAAAATACACTAGACGTGGCAACTTTACACTTACCACGTATTATTTTGAGAATTGCCAATTAAATTGCTCACTGGAGCAGAAACTACTTTATTTTTCTCAAACCTATTTTTAACAGTGGAAGAAGTAACTACATCTCCATTTACTTTAGGTATTTTATAACTTTCAATAGAGCCTTTAATCTTAACTCTATAAGCATTATCTTCTTTAAAAAATGCAAGAAGTGGGTTCCATTGGTCAAGAATTCGAGGACATTTCTTTAAAGATAGCCAGCGCGTACATACATGTTTAAAAAATTTACTTATTTAAGTTGTAGAAACATCAGGTTATTTCGAAGCAGGAAAGAGAGAAATGGGCAATGCCCTCGCCGGGACTCGAACCACAGACCTCTCGAATATGTGCCAAGCATGCTGACTACTATATCAGGAAGGTATGCTAAGGCGGGAGAAATACTTTATACAGTATTATGCAGCTCTTGGAATTGGGAAAACTCAGATAAGCGGCCCTTGGCGCAATTTTTTCCGCCATCTTGAATCGCGAAAAATCGCCATATCCTCGGGAGGAAGTTTCTGACGCCAAAAGGGAACTTGCATCAAAAGACGCTTTCCAAAAATTCCCTCTGCAGGCGAATATCGGGAAAAAAGCTCTGCTGGACGAAAACTGCGTAAGGCAAAGCGTAGCGTTTGCGTTGAGAAGGTAAACTATACACGTAGGACAAATTGTAAACGATTAGTTATTGTTGTAAATATGTAAATCTAAGTACTTTTTTTTCCATCTTTGTATTTTAGATTATGATATAAAAACTCCAACATTATTAATTTTTATAATTCTCTTTTTTAATTTGAACAATTATCCGTAATAATGGTTATATATGTTTGAAAACATGTTTTTTATATAAATGCAGAAATGATCACGAAAATGCAATATATATAACACAGTTAAAGATGAGTTTTAAAAAAGAAAATATGCACGTATTTCCACAAAATTACATCCTCGAAATATATTCCAAGCTATTCAATCACCCAGTCCCATTTATAATGGACATTCCGGATTCTTTTATGCAATAATTTCGTTTAAATAAGGTTAAGAGGGTTATTTTCATTCTTTTTTCTTGTGTATGTACGAAAATAATTTTCATGCAGGTAAACAAGAAATGTAATCCTGAACTGCATAACTTCAGGAAAACATGATTTGTAACAAGCGCTTCTATAGCTTTTCACGACGTTATGCAATTGTTTAAATTTCGAAAAGAGACCAATCAAATAGAATAGGATAAGGTTAATTGAATTTATCTGTATTTATTCCATGAAAAGTTAAACCATAAAATATTATTTTTGTGCAATTTGAATGTTGTCTATAACAGTGGTTTCAAACTGCCGCCCCCGAAGCAATTTTATGAGGTCGGCGAATGTATTTCAGTTATGCATTTGTTGCAAGTACAGTGGTGCAAAGATTTCTATGTTTTACTTATCGGAAGTTCGATTTACATTACTTTCATTACTATTAAACATGAAGATGAGTAACAGGTCAGAAAATTTTATACATATAAATCTTATTCAAAGATTTAAAAATACAAATTTAATAAACTTTTATTCGTTTTTGGTGAAAAATAGCAGATTTTATTTTTAAAATCCTTTTATTCTGATAAGAAGTGTAATTAATTTACTCAAGTCTATAATTAAAAGTTTTAAATTAATTATATGTAAATACACATGGGATAATGTGAGCCATAAGTACGGAAAAGGAGCATATTTTGTCATTTTTTTCTATAAAAATAAAATTACATTAATCTAATTACATGTGTATATAATTTATTTAAAAAATAATTAAACAGCAAATTCAAAACATGTATTGCTACGTCACGATATTTCTTTGTCTGTCTGCCTAACGCTACGTACATGCCAAAGAAAATATCCCTTCTTAATCTTAAATCCATGGCGGCTCATAAGGCGTTCAGCTGGATGCAGCTTTTACCTTTCTTTTAAATGGCTCTAAGGCCAGTGGCGGTCAGATTTTACAATATGCGTAAATACTAATTTTTATGTGAAGAAACCAAAAATTTCTCCAAAAAGAAACCAAAAAAAAAAAAACAGAATTTTAGATGAAAACAGTTCAGGGAAGCCGTCGAGCTGGTGAAGAGTTATGACTGGAAGCTCCTGGCGCCATCTACTGGAGGACATGGAAATTAAGAGCGCTGAAGTAAGTGGCGAAAGTCGAGGAAATCATGCAGAGTTCATAGGCGTATCTACAGAAAGTGCTGAAGTGAATGCTAAAAATAATAGGAGAAAATGATTAATAAAGATACATAAAATAATGCAAGTAATCGGTAAGTACAACTTGAAAATTTTGTGGACGAATCTTGAGATGCAAGATATGATGTAGAACAAGCAGAAACTTGGAAAATTGTAAAACACATGAAAGATTTGCTTGAAAAAGGTTCCAAAAAATTTGTAAAAATTTGATAAAATATAACCCCCAGTCCTAAAAGCTGAGCGTATAAACAATGCGCGATACTATTCGGCAAACTAGCAGTTACTCAGCAAGTTCAGAAAACAGATAAGTAGCAAGTCCTGCAGAGTCTTGTAACTTCAAAATTTTAAAATCTGGGATTGTGATGGATAGTTCATGGCCGTTTATAAGGTTGAAGAATAGTTGGATCATAATTAGCAATATTTTGAATATGATGAAAGCTAGAATTTAATACAGAATTAAAATATCCCTTTCCTTTTCCTGTCTTAGTTAACATGAGTTAGCAACCTGAACACTTGCAGCAACCATGCAACGAACTTTTAAAATAAATATTAACTGTTTGTATTTTCATGTATAGCAGTGCTGCAACTAATCTCTGTACTTTCCTCTCAAGTAAAGTGAACTGATTTGTTGTAGTTAGTTTTTTCCTCGTGCTTGTGCTGTTATCGCTAACGTGCATGAACGCAGCGTGATATGTTTTTGTAGAATGTTATTTTTCCTTTTCGCAACAAAAAAATTGAAAATAAAAGTGATTGATTTAATAAGTAATTTTATTTGTGGCCATACAGAACACAACTTGCTGTAATTGGTGACCTATGGACGAAAAATAAGTTATGTTAATTGGTCACATGCTTCGCTAAGCCTTGCTGTGATAAGCCTATCCCACTGTGGCGACTTCGCTTTCTGGATAATTACGATTATTTTGTTTCTGCTCTCCGGAACTATTTCCACATACTAGCGATGCCTCCACCCGATCAGCAGAGCCAAGTAGCGAACGTTGCACTTCGCATTCCACCTTTCTGGAAGGCTAACGTGCGGTTGTGGATCGCACAATGTGACAATGCCTTCATTTACAGCGGAATTACAAGTGATGAAACGAAATTTTCTGCTCTTATAGCGAATATAGATGCGGAAACTCTGTCGCACGTCTCGGATATCGTACTAAACCCTCCGGACTCGGACAAATATAAAAAACTGTCGGAGAGGCTCATCAGTGAATTTGAAGATTCTGAACACCAGAAAATTAAAAAACTCCTGACTGAACTTCAGTTGGGGGATGAACGGCCTAGTCATCTCCTACGGAAAATGA
>KK120312.1:36195-62975 GCA_000611955.2 Stegodyphus mimosarum
CATACAGCTGCCAGTGTACGTGCGTGGTTCGAAGAGCACCAGGATGAGTTTACCGTCCTCCCCTGGCCAGCAAACTCACCTGACTTAAACCCAATCGAGCATCTGTGGGACCATCTCGATCGAGTTGTTCGCGCCATGGATCCTCAACCGCGTAATCTAGCGCAGCTGGCCACGGCATTAGAGTCGGCATGGCTCAACATCCCAGAGAACACCTTCAGGGACCTATGTGACTCTCTTCCTGCACGTCTCGCAGCAGTCCGCTCTGCGAAAGGTGGTTATTCTGGCTTTTGACAGATGGTCACATTAATGTGACTGGACTGTGTATTTCCACATACTAGCGATGCCTCCACCCGATCAGCAGAGCCAAGTAGCGAAAGTTGCACTTCGCATTCCACCTTTCTGGAAGGCTAACGTGCGGTTGTGGATTGCACAATGTGACAATGCCTTCATTTACAGCGGAATTACAAGTGATGAAACGAAATGTTCTGCTCTTATAGCGAATGAAGATGCGGAAACTCTGTCGCACGTCTCGGATAGCGTACTAAACCCTCCGGACTCGGACAAATATAAAAAACTGTCGGAGAGGCTCATCAGTGAATTTGAAGATTCTGAACACCAGAAAATTAAAAAAACTCCTGACTGAACTTCAGTTGGGGAATGAACGGCCTAGTCATCTCCTACGGAAAATGAAAGAGCTTTCTGGGAAACAGCTTAATGATGAATTTTTGCACAATTTATGGATGCAACGGATGCCAGCCCATATCCAAACAGTTCTGTCTGCTTCTTCTGAAACATTTGATCAGCTAGCAATTATAGTTGATAAAGTCGCTGAGGTTGTTCAACCTAGTGCAATCTGTGCTACTTCTGGAACTGGAACTGGAACGTCCTTGGACCCCAATGCCATCACAACTGAAACCCTAGTCAGGCAGATCGAAAAATTTACACGCCAGTTTCTGAACTTTCCCATGCTCGGCAGGACAACTAGGTTCCGGAGTCGCTCAATCTCACGCTCCAGGAAAGGTAATACTTCCAGTAATGTGTGCTTCTATCATAACCGTTTTGGTGATAAGGCACGCAAATGTGCTAAGCCTTGCGCGTACAAACAGCAAAAAACCTGTAACTCCCGTCCTAGCTGGGATGACGGAAGTATCCAAAAAGCCCAGTCGATTATTTCTTCACGACAGGAAGAGTGGCCAAAAATTTTTTATTGATTACGGTAGTGAGATCTCAGTGTTACCTCCTGCTCCTAAAGATAAGAGAAACTGTTGTGAAACATTTGCCCTTTTTGCTGCCAACAATTCTAAAATTCCTGCATATGGATTTGTGCGCAGACAAGTCGACTTGGGTCTCCGGAAACCTTTCTCATGGACATTTCTGCTTGCTGATGTAACTTCTCCTATCATCGGTGCAGATTTTTTGAAACATTTTAATCTTCTTGTTGATTTGAAACGGCAGTGTCTTATAAATCCTGAAACTTCACTGTTTACTTATGGCAATGTTTCTCACAAAAGCCAACCTTCTATTGTCACTGTTTCTGTTAATTCAGATTATGACTTCTTGCTTTCTGAGTTTCCAGATATAACAAATCCTACTCTAATTAAGCAGACTGTTCCTCATAATACAGTGCATCATATCTTGACCCGTGGACCACCTGTGACTTCAAAACCGAGACGACTCCATCCCAAGCTGCACGAAGCAGTGAAATCCGAGTTTGAATTCCTCCTGGATCAAGAGATAATCCTTCCTTCCAAAAGTCCATGCAGTTCACCATTGCATGTCGTCCCTAAGCAAGATTCTACAGTTCGTCCGGTTGGAGATTACCGCAAGCTGAATTCTGTGACTGAATTTGATAGTTACCCTATTCCGTACCTTCAAGAATTTGCTCATTCACTCTACGGTAAATCCATTTTCTCAAAAGTAGACATCTTTAAAGCATTTCACCAAATTCCTATTGCAGACGCTGACATTGCTAAAACAGCAGTGACAACCCCATGGGGTCTCTACGAGTATACTCGTCTGTGTTTTGGCTCAGTGAATGCACCCCAAACGTTCATGCGCTTTATGCACGAGGTCCTAAAGGGGCCTCCCATTTTGTTAGGTTTATCTTGATGATATACTATGTTTTTCAAATGATGCAGTGGAGCATAAGAAGCATTTGCATGCTATATTTCAAAGACTGAGTACTTATGGTCTCAAGTTAAATGTTTCAAAATGTGTGTTTGGTGTCACTGAGCTGGAGATTCTTGGTCACCATATAAGCCCAGAAGGGGTTAAACCCTTGCAAAATAAAGTCCAAGCAATTCTAGATTTTAAGTTGCCTGAAACTATTGGTAATTTGCGTAAGTTTCTGGGCCTAATTAATTTCTATCGTAGGTTTTTGCCTCATGCAGCAGACAAGCAGGCTTTGTTAAGTGACGTTTTAAAGGGGTCTTCTGGCAAGAAAAATTCGAAGAAACCAATTATTTGGACTTCACTTGCAACTGAGGCGTTTGAAAAATGCAAAGAAGCACTAGCTAATGCCACGTTACTTGCCCACCCTTCTCCAACTGCCCCACTTGCTTTGCATGTAGATGCATCTGATCATGCTGTTGGTGGTGCACTGCATCAGATTGGGGACTCCAAATTGCAGCCCTTAGGTTTTTTCTCGAGGAAGCTCAGTACAGCAGAAACTCGGTACAGTGCTTATGACCGGGAGCTCCTTGCTGCTTATGCATCCATTCGCCATTTCAGACATATGTTGGAAGCTAGAGAGTTTGTCCTCTTTACTGATCATAAGCCTCTGATAATGCTTTCCGTCAAAAGAATGACAAGTGCTCTCCACGCCAGGTGAGACATTTAGATTTCATCTCGCAATTCACGACTAACATACAGCACGTTCCAGGGCCTGAGAATATTCCTGCAGATGTCATGTCCCGTATAGCTGCCTTAACTCTTCCTGCATCAGTTGATCATTCTGAAATAGCTAAAGCACAAACATTGGATGATGAGTTGAAGTCCTTACTGTCCTCAGACACATCCCTGCAGTTAAAAAAATTACTCTCCCTGAATCAAACATTGATTTATTCTGCGATGTGTCGACTGGCAGAGTTCGTCCCTATGTCCCAACACAGTTTCGCCAGGATGTTTTTGCCTCATTACACAACATAGCTCACCCTGGTGTACGCAGAACACAACACATTGTGCGGTCACGATTTGTTTGGCGTAAAATGTTATCGGATATAGCTGAATGGACCTAGTGTTGCATCCCATGTCAAAAGGCTAAAATTCATCGCCATACAAAAGCACCTTTGGCAAGTTTTAAGGAGCCTTTTCAAAGATTTGACCATGTTCATTTGGACCTTATAGGCCCTCTCCCTCCCTCAAATGGTTATTCTTACTGCTTGACTTCAATTGATCGTTTCTCTCGATGGCCAGAAGCTCAACCACTCAAGGATATCTCTGCTGAAACTGTTGCAGAAGTATTTTTCACATGCTGGGTCTCCAGGTATGGAGTGCCCTCTACTGTGACAACTGACCAAGGACACCAGTTTGAAGCTTCACTTTTTCGCTCTCTCACTCATCACCTGGGCATTCAGAAATCCAGGACGACTAGTTACCACCCCCAGTCGAATGGGTTAATAGAGGAATTGCATCGACCTCTTAAGACTGCTATCAAGTGCCATGCCACTGAGCGGTGGATGGAAGTCCTTCTTGTGATCCTTCTTGGTTTTCGAGCTGCTTTGAAAGAAGATTTGGGTTGCACACCAGCAGATTTGGTTTTTGGCACCACCATTCGTCTGCCTGGGGAATTCCTGGTTCCTGCTCAACAACAGGTTGACACCACAGATTTTGTGAGCCACTTACGTGCACATATGCAAACACTTCGCCCCATGGCACCCAAGAAACATGGTGATAGCAAAACCTTTATACACCGTGATTTAACCACAGCTACCCATGTTTTTCTTCGTCATGATATGGTGAGACGCCCACTTCAACCTCCTTATGATGGACCGTTTTCAGTTGTTCGTAGAACAGAGAAGGTCTTTTACCTAGACATAAATGGCAAAACTGTATCTGTATCCATTGATCTTGTAAAGCCAGCTTTGTTCTGAATAGGGATAAACCAATCGCTCCACCATCAACTTCACCTCACTGTTTGCAGGGCACTGTGGTACATGATTTGCCACTTAACCCAGATACCCCATCAAATGATTGTCCATCTGATATCACAATTTCAGCACAGCCTGCAACAAAGGTGCAATCTAAGACTACACGTTCTGGGCGTCATGTTCATTTCCCTGTACGATATCGTTGACACTGGGAGGGAAGTATGCAGCAACCATGCAACGAACTTTTAAATTAAATGTTAACTGTTTGTGTTTTCATGTATAGCAATGCTGCAACTAAACTCTGTACTTTTCTCTCAAGTACAGTGAACTGATTTTTTGTAGTTAGTTTTTTCCTCGTGCTTGTGCTGTTATCGCTAGCGTGCATGAACGCGGCGTGATATGTTTTTGTAGAATATTCTTTTTCCTTTTCGCAACAAAAAAATTGAAAATAAAAGTGATTGATTTAATAAGTAATTTTATTTGTGACCATACAGCACACAACCTGCCGTACACTCTTCCCACTATTTGGCGCCTATCGCTCAACTTGACGAATGCGATTTCAGGAACCTCGCCAAGTGCCGGTTCCAAGAGTATCTATCCCCTTGGAGTTGTTTTTCTTCCTTTTAGAACTTCTTTCAAAATAATAAATATCAACAATGAGTTCATCCACATGTATGCCCTTTTTTCAGCAGCTAAATTTAAGAGGTGACAGGTGCACCTCATAATTTGCAAATCTGAATTTTTCCTTTTTTATGATGCCTGCAACACCAGTCTTCAAACCTACCATTAGAGGTGCATTATCGGTACCAAGAGCTAAGCAATTATCCAGAAGAACTGCATTTTCTTTTAAATTTTTAATAATCAGCTGTCTTATATTAAAGCCGTCAAATGTCATTCTAAAATGCAGACAGAAAGTAAACTACACTCAATTTCTAAAGACAATGGATTCAAAAAAGAAACAACTGGATACAGTTTTGAATCTGTATTATTGCTTCCATCCATAGAGAGGCAAAATGGAACTGTTTTAATGCAATCAATAACTGAAGATTTATTTTTCACTAGCCGCTATGCGGCCAGCCTTCGTCTAGCTATTAAACGTACCGGAAAAATGCCTAAAATGTAAAGAAGTACTCCTTCGTTTTCAATCAGCCAACACAAAAGAATTAATTGAAAGAATAATTGATAAATGTACGCATGTGGCCATGACAGAACGCTGTAATCTTGAGAAAGTGGTTATAGATAATTTTTTTGATTACCAAATGCAAAGGCCTTACACAGCATCTTATCAACAAAAGAGCACATAACATTTCATATTCATCAGTATCGACCAATACGAAACAAAAAGTAAAATAAACTGATTTTAGGAGATATTTGATTTACATTTTTGGAATATTAAATAATTTGTGCTTTATGTAATATGTATTACTTTTTCCTAGGTTACGAGTAAATAAATTTCTGTGTTTGATGTTATATGTGTTACTTTCTCCTAGTTCATGAGTATTATTTTCTGGTTTGTAACATATAGAGATATAGCATTTTTTCCAGAATAAAATTTCAGTTAAGTTTTACTTAATAGTATGGGAAACCAGATTTGTTTCATGCATGATCATTGTAATACTTACATGAAATGAATGAAATTTAATTTGTAAACAAATTTTTTACTAACATTGGAGCATTTTTTTCAGGATAAAATTTTAGTTAGGTTTTACTTAATAGTATGGGAAAGCAGATTTGTTTCCCGAATGATCATTATAATACTTGTATGAAATGAATGAATTTAAATCTGTAAACAATTTTTTTGCTAATATTGAAATGTTTTTCCTTGGATACATTTTTAGGCACTTGTGGATCATGTCAGACGACATGCAATAGAAAAAAGATATCGAGTGTACATAAATTTTTCCATTGTGTTATTCCATATTGCTTTATTTGAAATACTGGATGATTGTGCTGTTTCAGTGAACCTTCATGAATATGTGTCTGAATGTGTATCCTGTATATTATGTGCATCCTGTTTTTAAAGCGTAATCATTTTATTCATTTTAGTAGCGCATGAATAAAAGATGGTATGTGTTACTTCATTTTATCTAAATTTCACGGATAATCTTTTTCATTGTTATACTGCATGTTATTTCTCAGTGTAAAGGATAGTGAAAATAAATTGCTATGTGTATCTTTGTTTGAAGTGTACTGTTTAAATAAAAGATGGTGTGTGTTTCTTCATTTTAACAAAATTTCAAGGACAATATTTTTCAGTGTTGTACTGTTTGTTATTTCTCAATGTAAAGGGTAACAAGGGAAAAAACTGGTATGTTCATCTGTTTTTTAAGCATGATAATTTTATTTATTTCTTTAGTGAAGCATATATTTAGTCCAACTGAAGTTATAACAAAATTTCAATTATTATAGCAAATCTAATTTTACTAGACCTCGCCTCCCCCCTCAGGTGTAGAAAAGTTTAAAGTAATTTTCAAGTGCAGAGAGTTTATTTGCAGAATTAAATCACTTCTGATAAACTTATTATCATTAATTTCTTATATAAAATGTTAAGTTACACATTTTACTACTGTGTAAACCTGTTTTTATGGCAAAAAAATTAACTATAATTTTGCATCTGGTGAGTAATATCATATGCTTCTAAGGATATTACTTTAACTTTTTCCATAATTTTAGTATTTCAGGAACGTAAAACTTATTTTGATATACTTAAACAATAAAAGTGAGTATCTGAATCAATTAATGGATACAAATATGACAGTTATTTTTAGATGTTTGCCATATCGCTTCTAATAATTCATAAACATGTTAAAATAATGTAAATAATAACAATAAACATGTAAATAATTTTGTGCTGAATTCAAATTTAGGCTGTGTGACTTGCATGGATATAGTGAATCATTGAGACTAAATGATTTTTATTGTCATGATTTGCTTGGCCTGAAGAATGTACGTTCCTCCCGGTGGAAATTGTCATCAAACTGTCCTGAACAGGCTTTTTGTTGATAATGACTTCCAGGCTTATCAGTACCTCCTTTTGAGAGGAGGGTATGCAATTGTAGTACACAATTTAAATTACATTGTAACTGTAATAATATTGTATTACTAAGTGATTATATTACATTTTATCTGTGTAATTTCATAAGTTTATGCACTTACAACATAACTGCATAATCTAATTGCAATAATATAATCTATTTACAATTACAAATTAATTATAATTACAGGTACATCTTAATTAGAGGTTATTTTAATACTTTTAAATTGGAGGCCATTTTAATACTTTTAAATTTTTGCAAAATAAGTTCCCTTTAAGGTTCATATGGAGGAAAATATGTGCAAATACTAAAAAAGAAGTCATGCTACATTTACATATTTTGTACAGTACTTTCTTGTTACAATTCTGTTCAATGTATCTTCAATATTTTTGTAAATTTAACAGCATCACTGTGGTGCTTTAAAAAGAGTTTTCTTAGTTATGCTTTCTAATAAGAATGTTTTTCAAATTAAGTATTACGTATAATAACTAGTAATTGTAAAAACTTGACTGTATGAAACTGCTATTGCTGTGTAAAATCAAAAATAAGCTTTCTTTCATGCTTTGAAATGAATTACATGTGGTTAAGTCTTGAACACACATTTTTAAATTGTAAAAGGACAGGTTTTATCTAAATTATTTGTATAAAATATATAAACTATGAATTATTTTGTAACATAACTCAAATAACAAAATTCATTCTTATACGTTTAAATTTATGATCTTTCATGTAATAACTCTTTTTAATTTAGGTAAAAATTGGGTTTTTAGAAGTATTACAAATACACAAAGGTGATCTGATTGGAGGGGAAGGACTTTTTATTATGGTTTCTAGTTCATATTTATATTACATTTGGAGAAGAGCATCCAAAACTCAGAATGCTGTAGTTTCTTCTTCCATATATGAATATTTCATACATTCCATATATAAATATATAATTATATATATTTCATATATTCCATATATAAATATTTCATACATTTAAAAGAAAGTGTTTCTTCAGAGTCTTGCACAATTATTTCCATATATCTCAGATTTAACTGACAACATATTCTCAAGTTATTTTTTGAGTATGAATTTACAGTGTTTTTATTGAAATTTTTGTTAAAATGTCATTAAGATAAATTTATTTGCACACTCTACACTTTAACTATTTCCCCATTTGACACTATTGAAAGTTTTTATTCATATCTTATTTATTTTACTCTGCTAACTAAACTGAAACATCTAAAGCGTAAGTTATTTTGCATATGTTTTACAAAATATACGTGAAATTTTTATTTAAGTGAAAACGTCTATATACTATTCAAGAAATAATAAACTATCCGAAAAGTTTATATGCGTGGAATGCCGCGCGTCTGTAAAATCAATCTTTAAAAAAACAGCAGACATTCAGCCAGTGTGTGCAATAAACGAGCCAAAACTGGCAGTACTTTCCCTTACTCGCCAAGAGGGAAAAGTTGGTGATTCAGCCTGGTATATAGGAGCCTTACTCAAGATAACCAGCACTTGGTAAGCTTCCCTGAAATTGCATTTGGCAACTTGGGCGATATGCTCCAAATAGTGGGATGGCTGTTTAGGTTGCTAGTTCAGATGTTAACTAAGACAGGGAGAAAGAGAAGCCTCTTTTGACATAAAAAAAATTCCCCCCAAGGATTTGGTGTTAGATGGCGAAAACAATTACATCAAGTGCCGAACTCAGACTTCCTGAATTTACCAATAATTACCAGTCTAAACTGTAAACTGAACCTAATATTTCTTTCTTGTAGCTGAATCCAACTTTATGCTGTTTATTATTGTAATAGGAATATCGGGCAGCTTCTCATAAAAACTGCTCTCTTGCAGGAAATCCTTAAATACTGTCCTATAAATTACTTTAGGGTGCCCCTTGGTGAAACTTGGCGGTACATGGATACCGAGTTTACGCAATTCTTTGACCTCTTATTTTGGCTCGCGTAGCACCAAAAACTGCCACTACACAAAGCCAAAATAACAAGACAAAGAATTGCACAAACTCGGTATCCATGTACACAGACCTAATTTCACTTAAAAAAAAATCACAGAATTGCACAAACTACGCTAAATCGCCGCTACACAAAGCCAAAATAACAAGACAAAGTATTGCACGTATCCATATACACATCGACCTATTTTCACTTAAATAAAATCAGAGAATTGCACAAAAATGGTATTGCGCACGCACTCCGTTGACTTTATCCATGTACACATCAATCTATTTTCACTTAAAAAAAACATCAGAGAATTGCACAAAGTACGCCTTACGCACTCCCTTGAGTTTGTCCATGAACACATTTCACTTAAAAAATCAAAGAAGGACACAATTCTACAGTACAGGCAAACAAAAAATACATAATCTCAATAAACTACATTTTAAACCATACAATAAAATACCATAAAAAAGAAAGAACATGTTATACATTTAAGCACTACAAAAAGCAAATATGCACTTACCCTATTCAGAAGTTACTTCGTCCTGTCTGTGACAGCATAACTTCTTTCAAACCAGGTACTCTTTCTGATCGAACGCTTCACATAGTGACCATCTGAACCTTTCTTTCTACAAACCCATTTAAACGATTTTTACATTCAACTAAACGCATATCCTTCCTACATACAGGACACTTATAATCAGGGTTGCCACTCAAACAGGAGAATGAAATTCCCCGACTTTTCCAGGTTTTTCAAGTGTGTTTTAAGAAAATCCCAGTCTATCCGCATAATGCACTTTGACTGTGCTGAGACGTAAATTAATTATGGTACCACTTGAAAACACAAAAATTTGCCAATTAGATATGACTCACATATTATCCTCAAAGATTACTATTATAACTATAATAGGAGTTGTTTTCTCCACTGAAGAATTGAGATCAGAATCTGCTCAATGTGAATAAAAAATGTCTTTTTTTTTTTCTGACATTTTGCCGCTAAACGAAACAAAGAAATCTATTTAATGATATTTTAAAATAAATTTAGGTATTTTATATTTAGTTAGCTGAATACATAAGCAAAAAATATGTGCAATGAATTTTGTGATGTTATGTCATCATACTGCTAGAGTTAGTTTCAGGATTATGCCAGAGAAAATTTCCTGAAATTTGAAAGTATTACTTAATAATAATAAATAAATTTATGGGGAAGAAGCAACATTAAATGATATGAATTTAAAGTATAAATAAGTAAATGATATGAATGATTAAAGTAATTAAGAAACTGAATTACAATAATCAACGATATTTTGGCGAATATAGTTATATGAGAATAGAAAAGTTATATTAAATAGTTAGCCTAGACGACTGATTACTATTTTTTTATTTTACTGCAAAATGACAAATAGGGCATTTCTTAAAAAGAGAAAAAAAAGGATTTAAAAGATTTTGCGGTAAAATCTTACTATACGCTACGGTCTTGGCACGATTTTGAAAATTGCTGCCAACACCAAAATGGCCCGTTTGCTGCTCATCATAATGTCGCCAAATCCGTGTGTACCGTACACGGAGGCTATTCCAACCTCCATGCTACCGCTATACTCGGATTAAACCGATTTTGTTTGCTACAAGAATACGTGTTTTCTTTAGTTCAACATGCACTGCACATGCGCATGCGAGCATTTTGATTCTCGAGGTTATTGAGAACCGAAGTTGCTGGAAACTTGCTTTGCCTTTCTAAAAGACAATCTGTTTGGTGCTGCAAGAATTGGCTCTATGCCAGCTGCCCGAGTGACGCTAACGCGCGCCAAGAAAGTGATCGGCTTCCAACGTTGGTGCAAAACTCGCTTTTTTGGGGGATCGCTGTATGAAATTTCCAGATTTAGACTAAAATATTTGAATTCCCTGACTTTTTCCGGTTTTCCAGGTAGCATGGCAACCCTGTATAATGGTTACTAAGTAAACCTTCATTTACACACCAGTCAATTAACGATCTTTTCCCATTTCGTTCCAAATCGTACAGAAACTTCAAATTAATCTTGCTACATTCAGCTATTATACCGTCTAAACAATGAAACAAGCAATCTACTTCCCAAGCAACACACACCACAAAACCTATACAAAACATTCCATCATTCCAAATTTCCCGAAATAATGCAAACGATTATGTCATACTAGGGTTTCCATGACATTCAAATAGTCCAGTTACCATAAATGAAACACATTTGCGATAAACAAAACAACTTGGTGATAAATGAAACAATAACTAAGCCATAATACAAGGGGTACCTTAAAATCTATTCTAACCCTTAATTTTTAAGATTTAATTTATTCAGGTTTACAGTGAAATTCTAAAAATCCTACATAAATTATTGTAATCCTTTATACCATCATCTGCTTTTAGTTATTTATGTTTTAGATGGTAGCACTAAAATTGTTTTAATTTTTTTATTGTAAATTAGAATTTCAATACAGCCATTTAAGAAATAAATAATTAAAAACAGCAGATCGCATACCCATTTTCTAATTATTCTACTTTTTTAATGATAAAAGTCAAAGCTCGTGGAGTGGAATTCATTCAAATTCAAATCTTTAAATAATTTAATTTCCTTGTATATTCCACAAAAATATTACATATATTTTTAAAAGTAGTTAAATATTTGATAAAATATATTCTCTATTTTCACAAAATGTGTAGTAAGCTCTCTTCAAAAAAGTACTACACATCTATTAAAATACAAATTCAGCATTACATTTAGCTTACTTTTTCCTGTTTATTAAATTATTTTGCAGCATACATAACCAAAGGAATTAATACTCAAACAATGTGAATAAAATGCTGAACTGTTTATATCTTAGTATATTTTGATTTCATACAAAACAGTATTTTCTCTTCCTACAAGGTTCGTACACATTTCTACACACAGAAATTAAGTACTTTTAAGGGCAATTAATGAAAAAAATTAAGGACCTATGAGCAACTGGGAGCTGAATAAATTCAGTTTAAAACATTATCTACACCTGAACTTCACTTATGCAATACCATCCTAAAAATAAAATAGATCCGTAAGTAGGAATGCATTATTATTAAACATAACTTAATTAACATAATTATTAATAACTTTGAGAAAATAAACTTTATGAAATTTATCAAGTAGCATTAAATATTTTACACTTGTAATAGTTGGACATATTTGAAAGAAAATAAGCGACATTATATTTACGTTTTACTAACAGTTAGCTTTATGTTGATTATTTTTATGTCTCATTTTGTCACATTGTTGCTCAGTCTAGACGTTTAGTAAACAGCAGGTAGATTTTATGTCAAGTGGCATAGGTTAAAAAGAGATATAAAATCATAATGAGCGTGATTCATAACAAAAGACCGTCTGTTGTCACTGCTGCTGCTTGCCTAGAGAAAGACTTGCTCGTCATTGAAAGTTTAGATAAACTCTGTCTGACGCAGTTAAGTGTCATAGCTTCATGTAGTTCCAGGGTTTGTAACCCAGTTAATGTACTTTAAGGTTCCAATAAGCCACTAAAGCACCAGAGGTGATAAGTTGTTTTGTATTGCTTTAAGTCTCACTAGATGCAAAGAATAAGTTTTAGATGAATTTTCATATTTTTGTGTTTTATCTTGTGGCCACAGTAAACATTAATGAAAGGCAATAACTCGCTTTAATTTTTCAGGGTAAGCAGGTAGTTATAAATAATTAAATAAGGGAGTTAAATAACCTTATTTATTATGGATTTACATGGCCACTATTTTGATTTATTTTTTAACAATATTTATAAAAAAAGCCTTATTAAAATGACAATCTAATAAAATTTCACAGTTTAAAATACATGTAATTTATGACACTGATTCTTAAACGATATTAGGACGAATTAAACATTAAAAGCTAGCAACAACACTCAACAAAATATTTATGCATCTTTTTAACTTGAAACGTTCCCAGACATTTTGGCTATTTTATATCGATTTCCTTCTCTTTAAGCATCTCTTCTAACAATTAGAAATTTGTCTCAATATACAAACCAATGTTCTCTAGTTACTGTGTGCTTTATCTTTTAACTTGTCAACCTTTCCGAAAAGTACCTATGAGGGTTTACTTGATCACCCCAACAGACATGAAGCAAATTATCGCTACATCTGAAAGTAACTAAGTCAGACAAAAGTTTGGTTTATTTAAAAGGAACTTAGAACATAAAGGCATGTTCTTGAGCTAAGAAAATCAATTACAGCTCGTGGTGATATAAGTAAACAAGAAGAATCAAATTCAAATTTAAAATGTGGAGTAGTGGTTAAAGACTTAACAATTTAAATTTTAATTTTAGCTAGCTCAGTAACTATCGTCATACCAAATTAGAATATCAATAGTGATAATGCAAAGACGAATAATTACAAATTATCAGAGCTGGCGGCAGGAACTAATGCTGCGAGCAATGGAGGTCAGAAACACACCCTATCTTACACACACTCCAAAAACCTAAATTTAAGAACTAAGTGATTTGCATTCTGGAGAGGAAATACAAATGGGAAGCTGAAATTATAAACAACTGGGCATTTACATATTAATAACTGCACATATCTTTGAAGAATAATTTTCTTTCTCTTTATACATTCAGTTTCTTTCTTCAACACATTTCCTTTTCCTTTTAGAATTTTTGGATTTAATTAAAGATTTCTGTTATTCTAAAAAAAAAAAAAAAAACTAAATGTATTTAGAAGATACAAAAAAAGCTACTAACTTTATTTCTTTAGTAATATGAACATTCAGAAAAAATGTTAAATATATATGGTAAGGCCGGTTTACAAAGCTGGCAGATTTACACCAAGCAACAAAATTCAGAAATGGCAAAACGTTTAGAATTTAGAGCAGGTACTGAAAGCAGAATTTATGATTCAGAGATTGCATCAGGTGAGAAGATACCTAGTGCCAGTCCTCTGTATGATGCATTAAGAAATATTAGATGGATCTTTTTGATATTTTCCATGCTTGTGCCTAGCGAAAATAAAGGGAAGATAAGCATGTTAAGAAAAGATTCTAGTATCAGAAGTAAAACATTCAAATATTATGTTTTCATTATTCTTACAGATGTTCTCCAAAAAGTAAGAAATTCATCGCAAACTTCCTGTAAAATACAGCCATTACATTTTCCATTTTGTCACATTTTTCTGGAATCTTTTCAGAATCATGGGTCTATTAATCTTGCCTTCAAATCCTTCTAAACTTTCCAAGCTGCAATGTCTAAAATCCTAAAGAAAAATTACTCCTTCTAATTACCATGAAAACCCATGAAAAAATTACAGAGAAGGCATTAATTACATAGCCTATTTTGCTTTCACTAAGAACTGTTTCGCAAACTGTGCTTTAAGAATTATACCTTGTTTATTTTTCAGATTCAAAATATTGTATAAGTGGCCAAAATGGAACTTTGTATTATGACAGTGAAAAATGAAAATGCTTTACATTAATGTTATTTTTTAAGTATAATTTCAATATATTACCATTATTCTAATGAAATTTATCAATGTTACAATGTTTTTAAAAAAATCGCCAAAAAATTTCCAGATCTCGGAATTAAAAATTTTTTCTTAAAATCGCCAAATTTAGAACTGTTCAATAGAAGAATTTAAGTTCCCAAAAGCAAAAAATTCTATAAGAGCTCTTCATTAGAAAAAATTAAATAATTTTGAAATGCTTATGTTACTTCTTGCTCAGAAACTCGAGTATCCCATCACTTATTACGAATTATAACCCATGACCCCGTTCACCTATTCAAAAGACAACCATATTTGACAATTAATCGTCAACAATATTCCTGCAAAATGCTAATTCACACTCAAAATGGCAGTCGTAAAAACAGAAAAAAATATCAGATGATTAAAATTAAGAAGCTTCTGCCAATTTTGGCTAAAACTAAGGACTTTCAAGGACCAAAAATCTATTCTAAAAAACCTAAGGACCATATGAACCTTGTCCTAAAATATGAATGATAAATATCCTCATTATAATGCAGGCCCATATTAAAAGCCAATAAATTCTACCAGCTATTACTGTGCTCCCTCATAGTAATGAAATTATCAAGGTATTGACTTTAAAATTATATACCTATGTTTTTAATATTAAATATCAAAGAAAATTTTCGGTAAATTCTGCAAAGCACCCGCTGCATTTTTACTCACCAACGGCTGAAAAACAATGAGCTACAAACGTGATATTTAGTGCACATAATAAAAATAAATGAGACATGATACAGAGTTAATTAGAGACTAATTAGAGAAATAAAAGGTAACTTCATATTAATAAGACATGATACAGAAGATAAAAGGTAGGTTTCGTCTTATCTTCAAATGACCAGACATGTACTATCATGCATTTGTCACACCTATTGTTGACAAATGCATGGTCAGTCATACAGTTGTATCACTGCTAAGAACACTGTTCCGGACACACTTGATATTATACACACAAGAAAGTTAAGAACATATATCTAAACCTTACATGGGATTCAAACCACTTATGCAATGCTCTGTAAAATCCAAAAGTAATGGTAAACTAGAAAGTACTACACTACAATAAATCAAGCATACTACTTGTTAATTATAGTCTCTGTATAAGAATAATTAACATTAAGCAAAGATACTTTAAAACAATGGTACTGAAATTTTCAAAAAAAAAAATTGTTCAGCTCTATGCAGTAAAATAGTAAATGAAAAACAAAGGTGACAAATATGTAAGTGAAGTTTTTTTTTCATTACTAAGCATATTCTTACCATAAATGATATATGTAAATATGCAAATTTTTGTGAAGCATAATTATTTGAATATAAAGATTAAAAAAATATCTTCTTAATTTCTCATTTTAAGAGTTTTAAAAAAAAATTTGGAAAGTTAACCCACTATTAATATTTTAACTGATTATACTAATAAAAGAAACCAAATAAATGAACAATAATGCATTAAAAAACAATGATTACAATTTACAAATGATATTTTGTTTAAAAATAACAGATCCTCATGCATGCAATCTGATTATCTTTTCAAAATTTTGAATATTTACATAATACTTTCTTCAAATAGTTATTCTTTAGAATACTAAACAAAATAACCGAGTTTTAGATTAAATATTTCAGGAATAGGAAACATTCATTGCATCATGTTTATGATCTTTTTTTTAGAACTGATATGGCATTTTTTTATTGAGATCATGGTTTTAATTATTTTTACAACAAAACAATTTTTTCATATTTAATAATTAAAAATAAAGTTTAAAATTCTAAAAATTAAAAAAAAAAATAAAAGAGAAAAAATAACAAACCTGACTACGTGATTGATAAAACTTCCCAATACAGTATAAACCACATACTAATAATAACAATACATGTTTTATTCATTCACTACATTACGCTTAAAAATATGTAAGTTAAGTTACTCCGAATCATCTTCCTCTTTAATTTCTAATTTGACTTTTTTTACGGGAACAGTATCTTCAGCCGTATCCTCCAACTTTCGTTTCTTTTTATCAAATTTTGTGGTTACAAATGAATCATCAGAAGCCTTATACTGGAAGACTTTACTTTTATTGTCGTATTTTTCAAATCTTGCTTTAGCTTTTCCGGTGCCACTTAATCTAGTAGTTTTGCCTTCCTCCAGCTGCTTCAGAGCACGTTCCAACTTTGCACGATGCTCGACACCAATGTCTATATCTTCTTCTCCAAATGCATCTACTCGAGCAGCAAGAGCAGTTTTGGCAGCCAGCATTCTTGACATTTTTCCTTTCAGTGCAGTATGACTTTGGCCAATAAGTTGTGCATGATAAATTAGCCCATACTTTGGAGTGTCGTGCCTTGCTTTTAATGCTCGAAACAGTGCTTTTTCTGCACCAAGAATCTGAACTGTAGAGGCTGGATGTTTTGCCAAATTCACAAGCGAGCCAGCATGGGCAATCAGACGAGCTCCAACCATTTCACCAACTAGAGATGCCATATTCGGTGCAATTGCAGCCATGCGGTTCTTCAAATATTCAGACAGCCGAGCTCTACAATCTTGCATCTGAAGAACCTCTTCGCACAAATTTTTAATATTAGAGAGATCCTCCTCTAAAATTTCAGTTCCCATAGAGATTTCAGCCATTTCTTTCACTTTTTGCTCATCTTCTTCAGTAAGAAGATCTGACAAATCTGTATTGATAGCATTCTCACGAAATCCAATGGCTAGAATCGTTTTTATGTAAAGTTGGTTGTCCGAGATGATTTTAGAAAGTTCAGGAAAATGCCATCCATACCATTCCTTACATCTCATGGTATAATTATTCAATTCCTTATCTAAATCATCCAAAGTATTAACAGCTTCAATAATCATTTTATCAATTTTATCTGGGCTAAATTTGAATTTATATCGGGATAGGCTATGCGCAACTCCCAAAGACATAGCAGCTAATTCTTTTTGAGGTAACCCATCTAATAAGCTATCGAGATGCATCCTAATACAACGCATCAGCTCCTGTATTGCAGAATTAGATACACAACTTATGTTTAATTTCGAACTAATCGTGTTACCTAATTTGGCATCCGCTACCGCTAACTCTTCTTGTGCTTCTTCCACAAAAATCTTTTTGAGAAACTTCTTTAATTTTTTGCTCATTTTACCTTTTATGATTGCTGTTGCCGAATCAATGGAATCTTGGATATCACTGAACTTTTCAAAATGTTTGAGTTTCAGAAACTTAGACGCCTTTTCCGCAGATTTAAACTCTTTATACAGATTATCAGGCTGCTGTAGCTTCTTTTCCTTCAAAACTTTGTAAACAGCGAAACCGCTAGCTGTTTCAAAAAGAACCAACATTTTTATTTGTAATAAAAATCAGTTAATCAGTTGTACCATACAAATATTTGCGATAAACAACGTGGTATAAAAAGAAACATGGATCTCAAAAACCGGTAGGAGTTGAGTTGCAAATAACAAATATTGCCAGATTTCGTTAGAAAATACATGTTCGAAATTTCTTTGATGAAGTTATTCTAACCTCATTCTAACCATTAGAATCTCTCTCTATTTTGGAATACGATTTCCACGATACGAGAAATTTGTCCGGAATGCACCATTTTCTGTGGTAGAAGTTTGTTGCTCACGCAATTGCAATTTATTGGACCTGCTGTTTTGCAATTGTCAAGATAAATAATTTTGTGTTTACATCTAAGTTTTCATTTAATACTCTATTCATGATTTCGGTGAATAACAAATCAATATAAATATCAAATAATCAGTTAATAACAAAACTTTTAAATGCAGTTGCTTGATTGGTGAATGATCTTCCGTTTCAGTTACGCCGGTCAAATAAAGGCTAGATATCTAGTTGGCCTTGACCAAATTGGTTCGACTTACATCGGAATATTTGCGGGAGGAAATATCTTTGAATCCTTGAATGAGACGTTCGGCAACACGCCTCTCTTCATCCCTTAGTTACGCATTCTGCAACAACTCCAACATTAGAGTCTCCGAAGACACAAAGATTGTCGGATTATTCAGAGACCTTGGCTTATTTCTTGATTTAACATAGGCTAACACGCTGCAACCATTTTCCCTTTCCTAATGATTTCCGCTTTACCACTGACGTTGGGAACTCTCACCAGAATGATTGTCTTAGATAAGTCGACGAATGCTGAGGTTATTAGTACTGCTTTGGGGCTTTTTACAGTTCTGAGGCTATTCCATTACGCCGCATTGGAAACTTTTATTTTCAGCTATGGATACAAGCAATAAAAAATCTGTTCTTCCTGGTATTGTGAAATCGTCTTGAGCAATGATTTGGTGGACAGATTTAACTCGTACATCTTTAATTCCAGACGGGGTTGTGTCCTCATAGCAGAAGGCACTTCTTTATTTTTAAAGTCCAAATAAAAAGCCTAATCCGAACATGCAAGTGTCTGTAATATTTACTACACATGCCGTGTGATGGTAGGCGTCATTTCCGAATGTGATTTTTATGTTTAATTTTACATTGATTTCAATTTTATTCCCGGAAAATGTCTGGAGCAGGGGTCCCCAAACTTTTTGTCGGTAAGAGGACATTTTAAAATATCTGTTGGACGGCGGGTACCATTTACTTTTTCAAGGTAAACTGATAGTTAGATAGAGTTAATAGATGCACATAAAAAGGAGATGGCAGGCTTTAGCTTCCAAATTCCATCCATTTGCATTTACGACTGTAAAGAATGGCGTCTTTTACACTTGCCAGGAGGTCTTTCCGACATACATGGATAGCTTTAGAAAGGGTTGAGACTGCGAAAGCCTAGGGCCCCGACTGCCAAAGGTTCCTTTTTTTTCCGTAGAAGCCCAAGGAGGCCCGAGCACAGGTGTCCCATTACGTGGGCAGGGGCCCTACTGCCAGTGGGAGGGCCGATAATGACGCGCCTGCAAGGGCGTCATCGCATCCTCAATCTATAAGCAGCCGAAGCATCTGAAACCATTTCACAACAGGCACTTCTGTGCGCGTTCGCGTGGTGAGATTGTCCCCATCTGCATTCTTAGCTGTATGCGCATTCAGAGTTGTATAAATGTAAGTGATTAGTCATCATTGATTTCCGGACAACTCAATTTTGGTTTTGTATTCGGTTCCTTCCTGTTATAAGATGAAGCAAGCTTATCAGCCTGGTGCTGCTAAACGTAAGAAAAAAAGCCGCTGAAGAAGCCTTCATTGCATTGCAAAAAGGAGCTCTGTTGAACTATGTCGCTAGACGTACAAATGAAGCAGGTTCTAACTGAGACACCACTCTGCTGCCAGTACCTCATCAAAATCAAAAGCATCAACGGTAGCAAATGATACTTTTGCTGACGAACGCTTCCCCATTATTCTCGATGAACAAGCGAGTCAGCATCAGGGTCGCCTCGAAGAAGATGAATGCGTACAACAGAGTAATAATTCAGCAACGCGCGATGAAGTCCGACTTAGTCAAGGTGACAATGCGCAACAAGACATGTCGGTGTCAGGGTATCTGTATAAAGCTGATGAAAAGGTTGCTGCTGGCAGTGCTGGTCATTTGCATTCGCTACCAGTACAAGATATTGAACCTAATAGTGAAGAACACGAAGAAATACACAACGACCATATCTCCGAAAATGTTTCAATTGATTGGAAAGATCCAGAAGCATTGTTTTCATCCGTTCATGAATCTGAACGAATTTCCTTAGTTCAGAAGGGCTCTTTCAGTGAGGCCCATGCAACACATCCTACCAACGACGATTCTTCACATAAACGTAATTTTTCTGCCAATTTTTTCTCGCGCAAGCGGAAAAATGGCGAGACTGTGAACCGCACAGTCGGTCACAAAAGTATTCGAAAGTTGGTACCCAATCAGAAATACATCATTTGGGAAACATCCAAATGAACCTTGGATCTTTTCCATTTTGTTCCCCCCCCCCCAAAAAAACAATCACCATCATTTTCTTTGTAATCAAATAAAGCAATCCATTCCTATTGAAACGCCAGTTCCATCCAATCTTGGGCTCCTTTTATTTTAAATTGATAGTGCTGTTTTTACAAGTGTTAAGCGAAACTTGCAAGTGAAACAGAAAAATGAATGAACACTCTACAATATCTCTTTGAACTCTCTTTATAATATCTCTCGGATCTGAAAAAAAGATTTTGGAAGAAAAGTAAAAAGTTTCCTCTTTATATTGAAAAGCTACTTCTTTAAACATTAGAGGGGGAAAAACTCTTTAAAACCATTTCCAAGATTGCTATACATAAAACATTTTATTATTATTATAGAATTTGTTTGTTACAATTATACATTTTACAATTTTATGACACTTCTGATAATAGTTCAGAGATACAATCCCACAGTATCTGACCTTGATATAGTGTTAATATTTTTAAGTAACCCTGCACCATTACACCCTCAAAATTAAGATTTCCATGTATATCTCTTAAACAATCCAAATCCATGAAATCGTCCCATAAATCAGAAGGAGACATAACAGGAGGTTCCATCCAATGATATCCAGGATCTAAATAATTTTGGGGAGTCCAATGATTTCCAGGATATGAATAAGTTTCGGGAGGTACTGAAGTGTCCATTTTCGAGACCTGAATGTGTTTTTAGAGGTATTCAAGTTCCTGGATGAGCTTCTGAATGAGTTTGGAAAGGTATTGAAATTTCGGAATGAATTGGTGATGGGTTTCGAAAGGTATTGAAGTGTCCATTAAATACTTTTCTGGATGAGCTTCTAAATGAGTTTGGGGAAGTACTGAAGTTCCTGGATGACAGCATTAAAAAGAAACTCTTTCTTTTTCCATTATAAGACAACATTTCCAAGAGTTCTTACTTTTAGAAACATGAGCCATCATCCAATCTTGGAAAAATCGCACAATAGAAAAAAGAAAGAGTTTATTTTTAATGATGTCTCCTGACATCATTAAAAATAAAATACAAAGGTTTTATTATTATTATTATTCTGAGTCAGATATTCTCTGAAAGATTTTCCCCCACAGCCACTTTATTAGTTTTTCAAAAATTGAACTCCTCTATATCTAATATCTCTAACGTTTCACGTTTTGCTTTAAATCTCAACATGAGTGCTGTTGAAGAGCCGTGTAATATAAACGTAATATGAGGGAAAGCACTTTTCATAACATGAAATTTAAATTAGTCTGAAATAATCAGTAAGAGACAAGAAAAAAATGAGATCTAAGATTGGCTTGAAGAAGTTGTTATAACAGTTATCCCAATGCACCCGCTCTTACCACCTGATAACTCTCTTCCTAGAGAGGATTGTTTTCTTTTCTTTAAAAAAAATTTGGAGGAGTATCAAATTTTCTTTGACCAATTCCGAATGAAATTCATCCATTAGGATATTGCATAACAACAGTCCTGCTATATCTTTTAAAAAGATATTGTTGCAGGATACATCAAAATTCCTCACAAGCACCGTCCGTCCATCCTCCCTCTTGCAAACTTTCCTTAGCGGGTTGGAGAGTATGTGTGCAATGAAATTATATACACTTTCATTCAGTTGATGTGTTGCATATAAAACACGCTTCAAATTCAGCGATATACTGTTTGTTGGAACCACATCTTTGCTAACCTTGAAAAGATCCTGATATTTTTGGTCCTATTTATAAACAAGTGTATCAAGAGTTCACCTTTTTCTCAATCAAAGTTGCATTTTGTTTTTATGTCCAACGATGATACATAATTTTTTTCTATATGTAGGCGTCACAAGGATAAGGTATCAATAACACCTTTTTTTAACCGGTTCTTTCATCATCATCTTTTCCACAAGGTTAGATTGACCTTCACATTTTGATGTGGGCGCGATATAGATATCGCGCGAGTATAAAAGGAAGAGTTACCAGCAGTTTCTTTAGGAGTTAGATTAGAGAGTCAACGAAATGGCGAGTATTTTGCTTTTGAGTTATAATGGTTTTTGAAAAATCCGTAACAGTATTTTGCTGAACAGATTTCAAAAAGCTGCATTTGTGTTGTGTGTGTAAGGCTATTGTACTTTGATTGCAAAGCGTTTTACTATCTGATTTTACTAATACTATAAAAAAAAGAAAAGGTTGGCATTCGTTGAACTATGTTCATCAGTTTGCTGTAAAAAGGCCTTGCGACATACTGTTTTATTTTATTTTGTTTTCCCAACTATGGATCGATTTTTCGACTTCATAGGTTTGGAAATAACGAACCTACAGATGATTCAGGAAGATAGAGGATATCTGACTGAAAGAGAAGCTCGTGACCTGGCCCTGTTCTGCAAATTTAGGGTGCTTGCCAACGAGGAATGCAGACCACTAAAAGATGGCAAACCAGAGGAAGACTCTAATGATTCTTCTACTCTCGCTACAGTTCACCCACCAGAACATAGAATGAAAAATGATGCTTTTCCTCCCCTTCCGAATATTAAAGCTAATGTCAGAAGAGCGGAGAGCCCAGCAAAATCTGAAGAAGACTGTACGAAATATAAAGCCCTAGATGCCAGTTCAGACTCTGACGACGGCGCTCCCCGAGGAGATGTCACCCGGAGACCCCGAAAGAAACCTATCAGGAAGCCGGCACTACCCCAAGCAGGCGCAACGAATCCTGATTCGCCCAGATATGATCCCAGCACTGTTGAACCAGAATCCATGGAAACGGCACCCAGTGAGGATGGAAAAATTGACGGTATTTTACCGGAATTAGTAAATCCTAATAAGAAGGGAGGACGTCTTCCGCCCTTCATCGTAAAAGATACCAACTTCAACTGGAATAAAGCTAGAGCGCTCTTAAAAAAGCACGGACTGCACTCTGAAAGTGACTACTTCGGTCAGCAAATCCAGGACGGATTTAAGATATTGGTAAAACTACCGACTATTTTTAGACAAGTCCAAAAAATTCTGAAAGATGAAAATGTGAGTTTTCACTGTTTTGAGCTACCCGAATCCAAACATTTAAAAGTGGTGATTCGGCATTTACCGGCCTACATGGACATTAATGAAATTGCTGAAGAATTAGTTGCCAAAAATTATGACGTCATCCGTGTTAACCAATTGAAAAGACGAAGAAATGGTGATGTAATCAACCTCCCCCTCTTTCTCATTACTCTTGTGAGAAATGACAAAAATAAGAGAATCCATCATGAATCTTTTCTTATGGGAATGAAGATCAAAGTTGAGGATTACAATGGCAGAGCGGGACCCTTACAGTGTTATCGCTGCCAAGGGTTCTACCACTCGCAAGCTAACTGCAATCATGAGCCGCGTTGTGTTCGATGTGCGGAGGCGCACGAAACTTTCAAATGTTTAAGAGATAAATCTGAACCACCGAAATGTGCCAACTGTTTACAAGTTGGTCACACAGCCAACTATAGAGGTTGTGAGAAATTTCCACAGAAAAAAGTGACTCCCAAAGCCAAAACCTTCAATGAACGTATAGTGACGAATAAAACATATGCTCAGGCATTAACTACTGGACTCGCTCCGGAATCTATGAGAATGATGACAGAGGCCAAGCAAATGTTCCAACAGCTAAGTATGTTGGTCTCCTTCGTTAAGGAATCTGGAATTCCTTTTCTCTGCAAGAAATTAATTGATGAAAGCTCAACTACACATCAGGAACGAAATCCGGACTCCCAAATTCATGGATAATTACACTAGACGGCTGACAACTATCCGTTTCGTTTTCTGGAACGCCAATGGCCTCCAAAATCGAATTAGTGAATTCCAACAATTTTGTATTGATCACGATATTGACATTGGCATGATAACTGAGACTCATGCCAAACCATGCCATCGTCTAAAAATTCCGAACTATGTTTCATACAAATGTGACCGTACCACCCATAGAGGAGGGGGTGTTATGATTTATGTGAAGAGAAAATACCCGTCGTGTCTCATTAAATCATGCACGGATTTTAATTGTGAAAGTGTAACTGTTCAAATTACTTTACCAGTGTATGGTGACATAAATTTCTGTGCAGTGTATAACCCACCACGAAATCGACTCTCTGAAACTTTCTTAGACTCTATATTGCCTGAGGATTTCCCTACGATTGCTGCTGGGGACTTTAATTCCAAGCATACAGCATGGAATTGTAGAAAAGGCAATACCAATGGAAAAATTTTACATGAATATGTCACAAATCACCCTGTAGTATTGCACTCCCCAAGTGAATATACATATCGACCGGGCCGGCTAGAAAAATCGGACATTCTAGATATCGCTCTAACGACTACAACGGTTCCAATGGCATTAGATGTAATCCACGAACTTGATTCTGACCATCTACCTGTAATTGCTACGTTAGGAATTCCTAAACCCTCCACTAATACGACCAGAACATATACAGACTGGAAGCTTTTTGAAAATTTGTTGAAAGACTGGACTTTCCCTCAAAAAAGCCTAAGAACTGTTACTGATATTGAAAATGAAATCACTTCATTAACCAGTAAAATTAAAACTGCCACTGTAGAGGCAAGTGAAATAATTACTGATGGAGAAAAACTTTATAAATTACCCTCAAATATTCGTTTGCTAATGCAGCAGCGAAATAGGCTAAGAAAACGATATCACGTGACCTGGTCTCCACCAATCAAGAGAGAAATTAATAAGCTCAGTAAAGAAATACAGAAACTTATAAAACAACATAAGGAGGAGTTATGGCAAGAAAAAATGCTGAATTTAGATGCCAAAAATGGTACATTTTGGAATTTTATCAAAAATTTAAAAACTACGTACACCAGTAACCGACCGCTGCACTTCAATAATAAGGTTGCGACTTCAGACCAAGAAAAGGCAGTTATGTTTGCTTCTCACCTAGAAGATCAATTTTCGCCAAATTGCTGGCCCATTGATGCTAATTTTGAACTGCAGACGCTCTCCAAAGTGAAGAACTGGCTTAATTCACATACAGCTAATAATTTAATAAAGCTTGCAACTCCATCCGAAGTTCAGTCTCTCATTAAAAAATTAAAGACCAAAAAAGCCCCAGGGCTTGACGGCATCACAAACACTGCCATGAAAAACTTGCCTATCAACGTTATATGCAAGATTACTTCTATCTTTAACGCTTGCATGACTCAGTCTTATTTCCCACAGCAATGGAAGACTGCCAAAATTATAATGATCCCCAAACCAGGAAAAAATCATATGCAAACAGATGGTTTTCGACCTATTAGCCTGCTGCCTGGACTATCTAAACTTTACGAAAGAATTCTACTTGCCCGTATGAAAGTGCACCTCCAAAAGCTACCACCGGAGCACTTTGGATTCCGTCAACATCTATCAACCACCAAGCAATTAGTAAGAATTACTGACTTTGTGGGGCAAGCACTTCATAACAATTTAAACACAGCTATCCTCATGCTAGACGTGGCGAAAGCTTCCGACCGCGTTTGGCATGAGGGGCTAATTTGCAAATTGATTGATCTTGATTTTGAAAGAGGACTCATCCTTGTGCTATTTTCTTTCATTTCAAACAGAACTTTCAAAGTCTCCGTTGGAAACTCTCTCTCTACTAAAAGAATCATGCTGAGTGGCATTCCTCAGGGATCGGTTTTAGGTCCGATACTTTACTTGTTCTACGTGGCAGATTTCCCGAAAATCCACTACAATAGTAATGCAATACTTGCATGCTATGCTGACGACACTGCTGTTGCAGTGAAGTCAGCGAATGTTAATCATGCAATCAAAAAACTACAGGAAAACGTCCCTTACATTGAAAACTGGTGCAAACGTTGGAAAGTGCGGATTAATGCAAAAAAACGCAACTCCTTATTGTCAGGAAAAGAAAGAAGAATGCCCGCCTTAGAAAGGAGCTATTACTGTTTAATGAACCAGTGCCAATTGTCAACAAAGCTAAATATCTTGGCATAACTATCAATAATAGACTCACGTGGACTCCACAGATTGAGAATACTCGTAGCCATGCGCTAAGAGTCATGAAATGTCTTTACCCAATTATCGGAAAGTTTTCGAAACTGGATCTGTATAAGAAAAGACTAATTTATCTTAGTACCATCAGACCAATTATGACATATGCGGCGCCAGCCTGGGCTACCGCCAGTGAAAAAGATATAGAAAAACTTCAAAAAGTGCAGAACAAGTTTCTTAGGATTAGCACAAATGCCCACTATTATGTCAGAAACGAAGTATTGCATAAAGATATGAAAATTGAACCACTAAATCAATTTATTCGCAAGATTAATGCAAGTTTCTTCAAAGG
>KK120312.1:64149-75043 GCA_000611955.2 Stegodyphus mimosarum
TCCTCTTCTGTTAACTTTATTATGTTAGATTTAGAAGAATTCCAATTATGTAAACAAAATCATGACCAGTACGCCTGTATACTGAAAGAACTCGGCTACGCAAGTAAAGATCTCGTAACGGTCGGCTCCATGATTTTTGAACCATGTCAATCATTTAAGGAGCTTAGCTCCAAAGACGAGAAAAACAGTACTTGGTTCACCAGAAATAGGCACGGTTTACGATGGTTATGAAGAAAACATCCCATACAATCATTTAGTTTCCATTTTGAAATCGATCATCTGTAATATCACCACCACCTAGGTCGTTGACTATGAGAAAGCAAATTTTTTGCTAAATTGTTAGACGTACCCATGATAGAAATATATATTCAAGGTAGAATGATATGGAGGTGTCGCGGAAAATGCGCAAAACACCGATATTTAAGGGCATTTTTTCACTGTGCCGAGAATAAGGTTAGGAGTTATAGGTGGCATATATTGGAAGAAGATTTTAGCATTCGAAACATTCACCCTATTCTTCCAATTCAATTTTCTTCTTACACAATGGGATATAGCGGTGAGGAAGATTCCAATTCTTCTTCTGATGGCGATGATGAAGCAAAGCCTACAAATTAATCTTTGGAGGCCGCTTGATAAAGCGTACGACAAAATGACCACAGAACCTTCTCTGGTTAACTACAAGGACTTTGTAAAAGCATGGGACAATTTATCCCTCAAATATGAATGTTAGGATGAACATACACCGGAAGGATGTTTTCATCAGACTTCCAGTTCGGACGATGAGAGCACTGAACGTTCCATCCAACCCACTGAATGTTCCAACCCCAACCGAATGTTGGAATGAACCCTCCAGTGAATGCCGGGATTGCAATCCAACTGAATGCTTTGATTCCAAACCAACTGAATGCTGGCATGGACGTTTACAAGAATGCTGGGATGATGAAATTCTGTAAATAGCATTGTTAAACAAAATGTTCTATTAATGTAATTAGTTATGTCTAATAAAACAAAATATTATTTATTTTAAAAAATGAATTCTGTTCATTGCATCATTTATACATACCATCTTTTATTCACACCATAAGAATAGATTTTAAGAAAAGAGAGATTTCTAGGAAAGCCATTTTTTAATTAACTTTAATTAAATTTTATCATAGGTCCCTCAAAACATGAAATAATGAAACAAGAATACCTTTACCAAAGAATGGATATGTTGTAGATAATCTAGAGGACCATGTTGTATTGAATCGTCAACAGCACGTAGTGATTTAAAACGAAACGAGAAATGCTTATGCAAGTACAGATAATCCCGTTCGAAAAAATGATTAAGTCTCATAGGCTGGAGAAAAATCTCCCAAAGAAAATATCTCACTCATAATTTAAAAAAAAAACCCTGTTTGTTTACTTTTAATGATGCGCTCCGGCATCATTAAAAATAAACTTCTTTTTACATTACGAGACAACATTTCCAAAAATTCTACTTTTAGAAACATGAGTCATCACCCAATCTCAGGAAAAACTCTTTCTTTTTCCATTATGAGGCAATATTTTCAAGAATTCTATTTTTAGGAACATCATACAATTATTTTTAGGAGTCATCATACAATCTTCGAAATGTCATCTCCCAATGGAAAAAGGAAGAGTTTATTTTTAAGGATGTCATAGAACATTCTTAAAAATAAACAAAAAGGTGTTTTTGTTTCATTCTGAGTGAGATTTTTCTACCGATCATTTTCTTTTTTTTTTTTAAAGACTAGAAAAATCATTTCTATCTATAAAAACATGCCGCTATTCCTATTTTGCATGACCCCCGAGAAAAAGGAAAGAATTTATTTTTAATGGAGTCAGGGAACATCATTAAAAATAAACAAAAACATCTTTTTTCACCAGTTTTTTTTTTTTTTTTTCTGACTCAGATATTCTCTGAGAGATTTTCTCCAGCCGATTAGACTGGATTATTTTTCAGAGAATGATATAATTTCTCCTTCTTTCACTTCCAATGAATGCGTGGTACTGAAGATTTAATATTGCAGGGTCGAAGAGAATTTTCTTTCCAGCTAGACCCTCCCCTCTAATTCTCTAAATTACTATTTAGTTTAAAGTTAATAAAGATTGGCTTTATTTTTAAAAGATCCAGTACAGATGGAAAGGGAATTTAGTTCGAATTGTTTTTTACTCTAAAGTTATTCAAGATTGGTTTAAAGATTTTATAAAAAAATGGGTCTGGAAAGGAGTGCATTTGGAAATAAAATCTTTTCACTTCAAAATGCACTCGTTCTTTTCCAGACCCATTTTTTTTCGCCTCCTGAAAAACTCTCTTTTTATAGAGAAAGAGAGAGAATTGTTGAAAATTAAAAAAAAAGATTGGAGGAGGATCAAATTTTTTTAAACCATTTAGGAGATGACGATGCCTTGCATATTGAGAGGCAGTACCATAGGATCTGTTTGAGTATCTGCACATCTCGCTTCATTTTCAGACTGTTCATTCCAGAACAGTCTTCCTTCATCCACATAGCAACGAACGGATAAAAAGTCGTTATACAGAATTCTGAGCATCATCGTATCAAATATCAGCTCTGAAGGATAGGAAAAAGAACTCAGCTCGCTCGCTTTTATATACTAGAAGACCACGTCATGTGGGACATGACCATTTTCTAAATTCTTACCCTAATGAGACCATATTGAGACCTTACCATATTAAGAGGCAGTACCATAGGATCTGTTTGAGTATCTGCATATCTCGCTTCATTTTCAGACTGTTCATTCCAGAACAGTCTTCCTTCATCCACATAGCAACGAACGGATAAAAAGTCGTTATACAGAATTCTGAGCATCATCGTATCAAATATCAGCTCTGAAGGATAGGAAAAAGAACTCAGCTCGCTCGCTTTTATATACTAGAAGACCACGTCATGTGGGATATGACCATTTTCTAAATTCTTACCCTAATGAAGCTTATGTCAACTGAGAAACGTTTCTTAACCCTAACCAATCTTGTAATACACTCTCTCTCCTCCCTCTTTCTGACGAGGATATAAAAGGGCGAGGGAGAAGGGTTTCTCTTATTGTACGCTTCTTTTTGCAGTCTAAAAAAAGGAAAGAAAATGATCGGGTAGAAAAATCTCACTCAGAATAAAACAAAAACAACTTTTTGTTTATTTTTAATGATGTCCTGTGACATCATTTACTGATCCTCAGTATAGAATTCACCAAAAAAATACGATTGCAATTTCAGTGGTATCTGAATAATCAGTTATCTCTCGACGGCCCTGACTCATACAGTATTTCAGCCTGGTATCAACGGAATCTCCCAGAATTTTTTAGTAATCTCTACAGTGCGCATCCTTGAAAATTCTCTAAACTATTTTCCGAAATATCCCGATAATTTTAGACATATAACAAAGTTCATACGCATCAATGAAAATTCTTGAAATTATTCCTCAAATTGTCCTTATAATTTTGAACATATATAACAAAATTCATGCCCATTATTGAAAGTTTTCGAAACCATCTCTTGAATTATTACAATAATTTTGGACATACATAACCTTTTGCTAATAAATCTAGTAGTTCATGCAGGGTTATATAAAAGTTTTGTCGATCACATATTCCATCTGTCTACTAGCCAAATTCTTCAACCTAGCTGTTTAATTTTGAGCTGTTTTTCAAATACACAGAACATCAAAACTAACATTACAGGAAGGAAACATACCTGTCACTACTATAAAAAATTTATTTCACAAACGTAGATATAACATGAACGAATAACTCTTCATATTTCTATGGACATGCACAGATGTTCATCGTGGAGGCTCTTCGTAACACAGCAGATGTCTGCACAATAGTTTAGTTCCAAACTCTTGCCAAATAGGTATACGAATCCATCATATTCTAAACGCTGCACTCATAAAAGCAGTCAAATGACTTACGTCTCATTTCGAATTTCTAAGCAAAATAACTCAGAAGAAAGTTTAAAATAAATTATTGTCAGTCGAACAGTTACACAGTACAACTTTCCATTAGGTTACCTAACCTGTGTACAGAAAATAAATCTCAAATTGAGTTTGAAATGGGGTCTGTAAGCAGAAGATATTTTAGAAAATAAAAGCTCAGACTTTAAAAATAAACATTTACGGCATCAAAATTTCACAACTTTGTACATCTGCTTGATCCAACTGTTCATCAACTTCTCATTTGGCTACTAAGCTTTCATGAAGGACGTGCCAGATGTACATGATGATCGAAAATTAGAAGACAAAAAATACCAACATATTAAAAGAAGTGTAATGCTGTGATCAGAGCCTGGTCAGCTTTAGAGCGGCTGTACTGAAGGGTGAAAATTTTTAGATATGTCGGGCAACAAAATGCCTCTAATTTAATGTGAGGTAGTAAGAAAGAAGGCCATCAAACAAGAAATCGAAAATTAAAAGAAAATATCATAAGCTAAAGAGATTTCACCAATATGCAGATTTGATGATTAAGGTGAAAGATCTCTATCTGGAATAACAATATTTGATAAAATGGGAATTAGACATTTTGACTAACATTTAAATCATTGTCAAACCAGTGATTCTTCCTACGACTACAAATATTTCAGCATCTACAACCATTGGTGAAATAAATTATGATCTCTATCAGGATTTACCTCCATGAAAAGTGCTCATTAAGCATATTATGTAGAGACATTAGGTTAATTACAAGCAGGAGAGATGAAAAATATGCATTGCCTTCGCCGGGGATCCAACCACAGACCTCTGAAATACCGGCTCAGTGTGCTAACCATTACACCACGAAGGCACGCTAAGAATCTGGGAGATATACCTTTTAAACTCCCCTTTTTAAAGGGCGACTAGGGTTTTAGGGGACCTAGTCTCCAAATCCTGGGTGTGGAGAGTCATCATCCACAACCCTTTTTAGTTCGGGCGCCACTATAGAGTCATTACGATTTTTGGAAGCAGGAGAGATTGAAAAATTAACATTTGCCTTCGCCGGGGATCGAACCACGGACAGTCGAGCATGCAGACCACTACACTATGAAGGCATGCGAAGAAGGCGGGAGAAATACGTTATATACGCTCCCTTTTAAAGGGCGACAAGGGATTAGGGGCCCCAATCACCAAATCGTGGTGGTGGAGAATCATCATCCACCACCTTTTTAAGTTCGGGTGCCAGTGTAGAGACATTAGGATTTTTTGGAAGCAGGAGTCATGAAACATCAGCAACGCCTTCGCCGGGAATCGAACCACGGACCTCTGAATACCGGTTCAGTGTGCTGACCATTACACCACGAAGGCACGCTAAGAATCTGGGAGATATTCCTTATAATTATTGTGAATGATTGCAAAATCTGAGAAACAATTGCATAAAAGTGCCTGACTTGCTTAGAGATAGGAAATTAATTTTGAAGGAGTTCGCCAGAAAATTGAGACAACCAAAGGTTGAAGGTTCACTCCACCAAAAATAAAATCCTTGTAAAATTCTTCCACAAATTTAAAAGGGCTCGATATGGATTGCAAGACAATTCAGGCTTCTTCAGCAGTTACTCATGCCATTCAAGACTGAATAAAAGTAGTACACTACAACGAATAACAATAATCTTTCAGGTGGATCGCAACTGTTGTGAACAGTGGGATAATATAGAAATGTAAGAAGATACTACCTGAAGTAAAATTAAGTTGACAGAAAAAATATTAGCGAGAATAATTAAATAAAAATATTAGCATTATGTATTAGATTAACTTGGTATGCATTCCGATGACCATTATCTGTTCAAAAAGTAACACGACCAGAATAGTAATTACCAGAAATGGAATTACTTGTACTCTGGCGATAAGCCAGTAGTGCACAGTTTGAAATCTATCAGATTTTTACATACTATCAGAAATTAAATTAGCAATAAATAATAAAACGTGGAGCTGCATGATTTCTATTTAAAATTTCATTTGTATTAAAAATTTAAGCTATATTTATTCAAAATCAACCGCATTTCAGATGGCATAAGATCGCAAGTAGCTCGCGAGCCGCAGTTAAGGTGTCGGAGAGCCACAGTTTGGCCATGTGTGGACTATATGGTGCAAAAAAAATCCTTTCGCTTATGCCTGCCAAGCAGCATTTCATGTGTAAAAATCGACATGCAATGTTTCTCGGCTTCAGTTCATATGGAAACTAGTTTTCTTGCCTTTGAATCCTTCCCAATGATTTTAAATGATGTGAAATTGCTTGTTGAGTCACTCCTAATGCAAGTGCTAGCTTTACTGGCATCTGATACGAATCTTCATGCAATAATGTTTCCAATTCCACATGCTCATACACTTTCATCCTCAAGCTCTGTTTTTTTTCTGGCAAATTCACCCTTCTTAAACTTTTAAAACCACTCATGACAACTTCTCTCACTTAGGCAGCCTTATCTTCTGTTTCTACAAGCAATTGATGCCCCTCAGCTGCAGATTTCTTCAAATTAAAGAAGTAAATCAAAAGTTCCCACAAATGATGCTCATTCAGCTCAAAATTCGACATTTTCACAAGAACAAATATATGATGCTGATTTAAAAATTGCTGATATTTCAAGGTTATGTTGTAAGCAGATGTCCAACTTTATGATATGACGTTTTACATCAGACACCTTGCTATTTACTAAAAATAAGAAAGAATTGTAATTCAACTTGTGTATATATGTGTATATAGAATTAGTTTCTTTAATGGAAGCTTTGTGCTTATAAATCTACCCTGCTAGAATTTAAAAGCTTCTAATATCCTTAAAAATATTTCCATACATCCTTCCTATATATTTTTTATGCAGTTAAGTGACTTGAATATTATTATTACAGAGGGAAATTCTAACTTTTTGAAATTTTGAAATTCCAAATTTTCTTACTGTTACTTATCAAAAGTCAACCAGTACTTTAAAGCATTATTTTAACTGTAAACATACAATATAAGACCATACAAAAATTAATAATTTGTGCATATGAATATGTTTCCAATATTATATCTGCGAATGAATTGAAAATATATATTTTCATCTCTCTCCCTCTCTGTATATATATATATTTACATATACATATGAAAAGTAAAAAAAAGAAAAATAATATGTATCTAGCATTAGAAAATACCATCCTGTTAGTAAAGCTTTAAAAATATATATACTTTAAAGGCAGGTAGTAGGTGACCAACAGCGATTGTCAGCCAGCAGTTTCTGACGTCACGATCTAATAGTTCGGCTTCTGTTTAAAGGCCAGTTTACACTTCTCCAAGTGAGCTTTGAGTGACTTTCGGCGAGCCCCTCGGCCCAGCGTCTCGAACGGAGTAAACAGACCTGTACTCTGATATATAGTTTACACCAATCAGAGCGGACTGACAACTCGCCTCTGTTTGTTTGCAAAATGGATACCGACATGCAACTTGCTGCGCTTGAAGTTTTCAAAGCAGTTTCCAATGAATTAATTTCTGTTCTAGGGTGGAAAAAAAGAAATCAAAACTTAACTATGTAGCTTGCCGTGATGAACTGGGAGCATTAAATCAACTTTTAAATGGGGGTGAGGATATCCTAAGCTACAAAAACTTCATCAGAATGGGTGAAGGATAATTTGAAACTTTATTGGTAAAGGTCACTCCACTTACATATTTATTAAAAAAAAAAAGTTCTTTCAACATATTCTGCCAGCAAAATTAAAATGCAGATAGCGCTTCGATTTCTGAGGACATGTGACTCCTACAGTTCTCTGCAGTATTTATTTCGAGTGCCAAATTGCACAATCAGCATATTTATTCCAGAAATGTTTGAGGCCATTTTCTGTGTATGGGGCTGAGCAAAAATTATTAATCTTTTGCTTGAACTCTCCAACACCTTCAAATTTTAACATGTTAATAATAGCCTATTACGTCTTCTGTCAATGATTTTTATTTTAATACTTCCGACTGGTCGTTTGTAAATAAAATCTAATTTTTGGTTCAAATAAAAAGGAAAGTCTATGAAACAAAATTTCAAAATTTTAGATTATATTTTATTTGATGTAATTGTCCATGAGTAGGAACTGGCTTTTCGAAATTTCTATCAACAAAATAAAATAAATGTTTGTTCTTTCACTTATTTTTTGAATTGAAAGCTGTATTTTATTGGGTAGTTGACTAACATATAATTTAATGAATTGTTTTTTGATTAAAGGAAATTCAGAAATAAATACGTTTAAAATATACACTTTGAATCCGATACCCTAATTTAATTTTCTTCTATGTTTTTTCTACAATATCCAAACCCTAAATTAATTTTGATCAGTAGTTATTTAGGTATTAACGGTCGTAATATTCAAGTAGTGAAATATCCCATAATACTTCACAAGATGCATATTCATTACAAAATGTCATAGTTAGATTATCGCTCCATCTGGGCATTTTTGATATGACGAAAAAATTGGGCACGGTGTCTCTGCAAACACAACTCGGAGTTACTGCCCAGGTAGATTTTCAACTGGTTTAAAGTAGAAACGGACTTGCTGACTTATCTCCACTACGTTTTTATTCTGACAAGTGAGTGTTTACATCATCAAAGTAGTCGTAGCGAGTGGCTCGCTACGGGTCACTGGGATAGGTGTAAACTGGCCTTTAGTGGCCATAAAATTGACTACTTGCATGACATACAACCATTTCTAACACTGTCTTCACTATTTATGATGTTCTGATAATATGCAAAAAACCTCAAAATGGGTGAGAGTAGGCATCAAAAGGAACAATAATTGTCATGGGACATACTATTGCAAACCACATTTAATCAGTAAAAAATCACAAAAGTAAGGTAGAGTGATTGCTGATTTCATTCACCAACTAGCTCATCATGACTGATGTAAGCAGCACTGTGAAATGAATGCATTAGCGCAGAAGTATATGCTGTTCTTGACAGAGTGTAGCACAATAGCGATAGCCATTACGGAACAATTTCATTCAGAAATGTCACATCTGATTACATGACTAAGGCAAAATGGCACTGAAATCAAATACAATATCTAAAATCATTAAATCCAGTTATTTTATAAATCTTATATTTCATAGTCGAATCTATTCTTACACCTCAAAGCTAGCAGGCAAAATGGATTCTGAATTTTGTAACCAACATCACCAACATAATTTTGATTCTAGTAGCTGCAGTTTTACAAATTTTAAAATTAACTTGCAAATACTTAATTTTGAAGGTAAAACTAAAACTGTAATGCAAGAAAAATCTAATGTGAATTTTGCATACATAATTTCAAGACACACTGAAGACAAACAAACTGAAAAAGAGAAAGTTTTTTTTAAAGCTAATATGGAAATGTTCATATTTGTAGCATACGATGCTTATATTCGTCCTTTCTTAGAATAACTTTAAAATTTAGATTTCATTTCACACAGTTTTTACTAGGCCCGTTCCTTTCTCATCTTACTTTCAGACACATCCAAAAAAACAAAAAATAATTTTCTTAAATGCAAAAAATTTAGTTTTTTTTTTTTTCTCTTTTCTTTTTATGTGGTTGTTAACATTTAGAATGGAAGAGAAAAATCAATACATAAAAAGAAAGACATGGGAAGAAAACACATTAAATCTCTAATTTTGAAAATTATTTATAAATACTTATTTTAATACTTAAAAAACTAATTTATGATCAGTTTTTTAAAAATAATACGTATGTACATATATACAGTAAAAATTACAAATAGTAATCAATGTTCTAAATTCGGCTATTCATATACTGTCATCTGTTCAGTGGACAATTTTTTCTGTTATGACCTAAGCAAAGAGAAAATTCTAAGTAATAACAGTATAACAAAAACACAGTGAATTGCATAAAAAATGAAATCATAATGCAAAAATAAATAATTAATTTTCATATTGCTCTAATTGCATTCAGAATAAAATAAAAGGAAGTACTGCTAATTTAGTTAGTCAAAGATAAACTGTTTAATTTGCATGACATTCGCCATCCAGCAAACTGCTGCATGTTGCTTGGAGTCCCTATGTTGCTCTTATCATACTTACTGCTTAGCTCTTTCATGTACATACATACTCATTGACCCTGTGTCAATCATTTAACTCAACCACAACAGTTCACTTGTATCACAAACTCTGGAAAAGCATTACTTCTTCTCCCCCCTTCCAAAAGCATAACTGAATTTAGCAACCATAAATGTATATCAGTATGAGTCTCTATAAAAAAGGAATAATTAAAAAAATGAAGAAGTTTTTCACTTAAGTGACACATGTTTTGTTATGCATAAATATTTCAAAATGATGTATCTTTTCTAGCCTTCTAAATGAGTAAATGAATGCTTATTTAAAAGGCTAGGAAAAGGATACTCCAACAAAACATATAATTAGGGCTGGTGATTTAACACATTCACGTGAGCATGCATCACCAGTAAGTAGGTCACACTCGAGTCTCCCATCAATCGACATGCATTATTGGTGGGCCGTGCTTGAATATTTGGGAAAATGCTGTATACCATTAAAATGTAATTTCTTTAATTACTAGAAAAACTGCCATATAGCTGAAAATTTAAATGGAAATTCAAAGTATTAATTGGAAAACGTAAGACTTATTTTATCTCAACATTATAAACATAACTTATAAAATAAAAATTCAGTAATAAAAACATAACAATTCAACAACTGAACATAATTTCTTATTTATTTCGATGCAATGTTTCATAGCATTTTAAACAGAGTGTTGGCTGGCCCTTACAACAATTACAATATGTGGACGCATGTTGCTACTGGGTGAAAAGTTGCACATACAGCTTCTGAATAAGTGATACTACCATGCTGCCAGATGAAGCAAAGCATGATTTCAAGTGCCATCTTACAGAAAATACATGAACATCAGTGAAGGCATGAATGTGTTAAAGAACCCCAGGGCTATATGAA
>KK120312.1:75072-88613 GCA_000611955.2 Stegodyphus mimosarum
TAGGTTTCAAGTGCAAAAATGTGTCAAAAAAGAATAAGAAAAATTTGTTGAGGATATGATGAAAATATATAAAAAGTCAGTACTCCGTTGTATAAATTAAATCCCCAACTGCATGCGATTGTCTAGTAAAATATATGCCTAGTTCAGGTAGTCTTCTTCTGAAGATAATTTTAGACTTTAGTATGTACAAAGTTTGTATGCATTTCTGCACATGGAAATTAAGTACTTTCAAAGGTTTCTACGGACCATCAATGAAAAAAATTAAGGACTTATCAGCAAATAGGAATTAAATAAAACTAAAGCAATTAGCAGTTATCTTTATTTGAACTTATGTAAACGCCTGACATTGGTATGGCCAGTAAGTGTTGAAAATTAACTGCACTTTGTCTGACCTGGATATGGTCATAGCTTCATGAAGATTTGGTGGAGTTTGTAACCCAGGTAATATATAGTATTTAATATAAAGTTCCAATAAACTGTTAAAACACCAGGGGTGAAAGGTCGTTTTGTATTATTTTAAGTCTCATTAGCTGCAAAGAATAAAGTTTTGTGTTACATCTTGCATCCATGATAAGGATGAAAGAAAGGCAGTAACTCAACACGCAGAAATAACTTCTAACGGTGAGCAGTTACAAATAATTAAATTAAATAATTAGATATCTTTAGTCACAATAGAATTACATGGTTACAGCCATACTATTCTTTTATATCTGAAAAATATCCATTAAAAAAGCACTAAGAACATTTTACCATTTTACAGCAGTTATAATTTATCCTATTGATTCTAAACTGATATTATGATATTAGTATAATTATACATTAAAAGCGATAAAACATTTATATTTTGTAACAACAAAAATTTATGTGTCTTTTTAATTTGAAAATTTTCCATGTATTTTAGCTAATTTACATCAAATTCTTTCTCTTTAACATCTTTTCTAAGTTTATTTTTTCCAAAAAACAAACCAATGTTCCCACTAGTCTCTGCGTAATCTTTTAATTTGTTAATGTTTCAACAATCTACCTTTGAAGAATAATTTACTATTAATTTTAGAGTTTTCAGATTTAATTTAGAAGTTGTACTTAGAATGTGCAGAAGAAATTGCTAATTTTATTTCTTTAATAATATGAGTATTGTGAATATGAAATGATATAAGGTCAGGGCAGGAATCAGAATCAGAATTTAATGATGCACTGAGAAAAAAAAAGAAGGGGGGGGGGTTAATGACAAGCTTTAGAATTTAAGGCAGACACTAAGATGTGTATAGTACATTTATACAAAGTTTTCAGTTTCGTTACTTGCTTTAATGCTTGCGTATAGAGAAAAGATAAGAAAATAAAGAGAAGATAAACATGTTAAGACAAAGACTTTTGGGATAAAAAGGAGAAAATTGAAATAATTTTGTTTTCAATATTCTTCCATGTCCATTACATATTAATACCATGAAGACATTTTTCATTTTGACACATTTTTCTGGAACTTTAGATTTATAAATTTTGCCTTCAAATCCTTCTAAAGTTCAAGGTCTGAAATCAGAAATATAAACTATCCCTACCAACTTTGTAACAGTAAAATAGTAGAAGATATATATATATATACTATATATATATACTTAATATACTATATATATATATACTTAATATACTATCATTAAATTTTGTCAAAAATTTGGTAAATTGCCAAATTCAGCGCCACATAATAAAAGAAGTAAATATTTAAACTTTTTTTTTAATATAATATTTTATGAACTCTTCATTAGCAAAAAATAACTAATTTTGAAATGTTTATGTTTCAGTCAAGGGGAACATGAACAAAACTTTAGTATTCACCATTTTTATTCAGTAGCAGTAAAGAATTTAAGCGTTAACTCATCAAACACACATTTTTCAATGCATCACCAAAAATCCAAAATGCTTATTCACACCCAAAACGGCAGTTGTAAAAAAATTCAAACAGAAATTTCAGATGAGTAAAATTAAGGCCCTTTTGCCGATTTTAACTGAAATTAAGGCTTTTAAGAACCAAAAATTGTTTCCAAAAAGCCTAGAGACTTTTAAGTACTTTTAAGGGACCTTACGGACCTTGTATGTACCACCTTTCATGAAAAAAGCAATACAAGAACAATTAAAAGGTGAGTCAACTGTAGGACATACTGTACAAGAAAGGCATGTACAATACGTCCACAAAGAATGTCCCAGTTATAAATTTTAATAGCATTACCTTTGTATTTCTAGGAAATCTATTTCGAAATTAAGTCTTGAACTTCAGTTGCCAAAGACGACAGTCTGGAAGGTTTCAAGAAAATGTTTACACATATGTCCATACTAGTTACAGTTGGTACATGCTTTAAAGCCACATGAATATGGTGTACATTTTAACTTTGCGAGTGAAGTGTTTGACCAGGAAGTTGATTTTTAGCCCAAAAGGCATTAGCCCAGAAGGGCTATTAATTTCATTTCGGCATTTTGCATTGAATCACTACAAATGGTGTACCACTTTTCAAATTGTTGCCACCAAATATTATCGCCCTGTGTTATATTTAAAGAAATTAAATAATGAAGAATCTGCATAAATGTATACATGTTTCTCGCATTGTGATAAGACAACGGTACCTAGAGCCATCCAATTTTGAATAACATAATCTTCCACTAAATATGAGCATCCGGAAGATCTAATTTGGAATTTGTTTTATTATTAATTTCATATATTGTCAGACATTAAAGAGTTTTTTATTAACAAACTCAACGATTTCAAAGCCAGCAATGGCAACACTGTATGGGGGAAAAAAACATTTTTATCTCCAGCACACGAGACTGTGTTTCAGAAATTCTAAAGATATGCTCTTTTCAACTATTTTCTGATATTGCTGTTGAATTGAATTTTATGATTTAAGTGTGAAGAACATGATATTTAATAAGTAACACACAAAACATTTAAAAAATGCCGCTTCGGGCATAATATAAAATCTGAAAGCTTTCGGATTCTTTTTTTCTTTTACTCTTTTCCCCCTTGATTGTGTGGTTGGTGTTCAGTACGAGTCAGCTTTTCATCTGAGAGAGAAAATAAATACCCATAATGTTCATATCTGGGGGTCAGAACATCCTCATGAACTTGCAGAACACCAAAGAAATTCCCCAAAATTAAACTCTAAACTAAACTTTCTACCCTGTGTCCTGACATCAAGTGTATGAACCATTTTGTTTCGCTGAAGCTACCATATCATTATCTGGATATGTTACAAGAATGGCTCTTTTCCCAATTAGTTGAACCTGTAAACTTTATTTGGCAACAAGATAGAGCCTCTACCCAATGGAATCTCTTTGTATGAGAGTGGTTGAACATCAAAGTCTCTGATCGTTGGATTTGACATAATAGTCAAGATGATAGAGCTCTTTTATGCTGGCCTCCCCATTCACCTAACCTAATGCCCTGCAGTTTTTTCCTTTTGGGGCTTTATAAAAGATCAAGTCTACATTTTTGCTGCTACCTAATCATTTACCAGAGCTGAAGAAGCTATTGCTTTAATTACTCTCAAAGTATGGGAAGAATTGGACCACATGTTGGATGTGAAATGTACAATTAATGTCCACATATTGAATATTTGTAAGAAAAACTAGGTTAGTTTACCTTCAATTTGATGTATGATTTGTTTTAAATAGTCTAAATAAAACTGTCATAATATAATATTTGAAACTGGGACACTCTTTTATGGACAACTTGTATATGCAGTCTTGTTGAAAACTATTGACTCAGAAATAGAGGTCATGTTTTATGGTGAGTAGAAATTTTTATTAAACACCGGTGTAACCAAAGGGAAAAAAGTTTTTCTGCGCTTTAAAAAAAAAAAAAAAAAAAAAAAAAACTTTTTTTAATGAACAGGAGGATGGCAATTCAAGTATCGGCCCCTACATTAATATTTTAAAAATGAGGTTCTGGCCTATAAAATATGAGTTCAAGTGGCTTTTGTTTCTGAATTCCAAAAATTATGAAACTGATTCAGAATTTAGAAAGATTAAACTATGCATTTGCTCACTTCTTTTAGATTTTCTCTTCAGCACCAACGAGAAAAATGAAATTGATCAGAAAGACAAAATTATTATGATAATAACAGCAGAGAAGTGTTTTAAATAAATTAACTGAACAAATGCTGTCCAGTGCAAAAAATGAAACCTATAAGCAGTTTTGCAGATTTATCCATCTGTAGCTGCAAGCACTCCTACATCAGCTTTGAATCCCAATTTATAACAGGAAGGCTTCTTTAAAATATTTCAAAATACGAGCTCATTGATGGATACAATTATTCTTAAAAGCAACTTACAGTAGTCAAAGAAGACTCTAACATGACATCATATAAATTTTTATAGCAAAAACATTTTCTCAGAAAAACTTTGTTAAGGCAATTATTTAAAGCTTTCACAGTCTCATTAATAGTGTGGATGCTTAGAGATATCTTAGTATTTATAACATCTCCTAATTATGGATAGACTCAAAGAAGAGAATACAAAGACTAAAACAATATTGTCATGAATTCATTTTTATATTACTGCAGTAGTTTATTTAATTTTATAAGATTTAAAAAAAAAGAAATAAGGATTTGTGTTTCTTTTTTCTTCCCCCCCTCAACCCGAATAAATGTGAAACTTTAAAACTTGTACTTTTGTGGCATTTCCTTTTCCCCCCTCCAATCTAAGAACTACACACTCCTGCTAATGCTCACAGTAATAAATTTACCTACCATGATATAAATCACAATCATGTAGATTGTAATTCCTTTCTCTTCTCCCTTTTTCATTAAAAATAAACTTGTTTTATTGAATGGGATAAATAGTTGATATTTTTACTTTACATGATTTTCCAGCTGATTTATATCCAAATAAAGTTTGCTCTGTAGGACTCTGTGTATTATACAATTAAAATTTAATTGAATCACTATAAAAAAAGTTGTTTTATAGCAGAAACTGCTTAATGTGATTGTGATAATACTATCATTTGAATATTGTTGTCAAACTGAAGAAGTCTCCATACGTTTGTCTACGAAAAGATGGAAAATACATTGCTTATTATGATCAATAATTCAGTTAATGTAATAAAAATATTACAATATATTTTTTAAACTAAAGCAAACTCATTAAATAAAGTCAAAATAGACTGTAAAATTACTAAACGGCAGAGAAATGTTGATTTCGATATCAGTCAACCATTTAAAATTATCAAAAAAGCAACCTTAATTTGATATAGATTTAGAACAGCTCTATCAGTTTTGAGGGCAATCAAACACAGTCCTTAAAAATCTGCAGAATTCCCCTTCTCCAAAAAATACGTTGCTAGATGAATAAAAAATATGTACGCAATATTAAATGAGTTTGCTATTTTGAAGGCTATTTTTCCTCGTCGTTTAATGCAATCAGAATAGCTGTGGACAAAGTTGATCACATTATGTAGTGCCTATTTTAACTGTCATACTAATTGCTTGAGGGAAATTATAATTTGTGTATTACAATTTTCCTAAATAACAAAGCTCTATTGCATATCTTTGCGTATTATTCTTTGATAAGGGTGATTTCTATCTTTATCAAAGAATAATACACAGATTTGTTTAATTATACACTTTGCTTAGTACCTAACACAACACAGCCCTTTTTAGTGCACAACAGAAACCAACATTAGGAACAGTTCAAAATCAGCTTTACAGCTTTTAAATGTTAGTAGTATAATTTACAGTTTTGCAAACATAAAATCTGCCTTTTTGTAAAACCTTTTAATATCACAAACTCCAATTAATAAAACAGTAATTATGTTTGAATAATTAAAATATACTAAGTTCCATACCTTCATGTGCAAAAGCTACAGATACTGCTAATTAATATTTTTCTGAGACCTATTACAAATTTCATAACAAATGTTGTTTCACCCAACATAAAACTATGAGCCACCAAAAAGTGCAAATTTTGTTTTAAAACCACTCTCTTTTTGCTTTATGAGAATAATAAAAAAGGTTAGCTTTAATATATATAGCACTGAACAACAGTATTGAAAATATTTTAACAAAACTCTTCACATTATTTTGAGGAGCTTTGTAACAGGAATATATGTTTAAAATTATGTTTAAAGAAATAAAGCCCATAAACCACTTTTGGAGAATAACCTGCATTAATAAAAGAGCTAATTTATATGACAACAGGCCAAAAACCTATGTTAATATCACAATTAATTTATACAGTCCATTTCCTATAGTATTAATAATATTTAATAACATTAAAAGTACAGAAATTTAGTAAATAGACATATTTCTATATGCTATTAGTATTTTAAAATAAACTATACTAAACATATTTTTAAAAGAAAAATTACAATATTTACATAGAAGTGCGGCTGCTGCGTAAAACAGTTATTACAGAAATAACACTAGCTGGATTTGTTTAAAACATATAATGATTTTAATTAATACAGCTAGTGTTATTTCATGAGTCCAGTTAGTTAACAAAATAGAGATAAGAACTGTATTTATTGCTTTTAAGTTTTTAGTTCATTAATCAATAACAGTTTAAATTTGAACAAGAAATTAATTTAAATTTTATGCTTTGCTGAATAGCAACACACTGGCATACGGAACTTAGAAAAATTTTATTTTGGACAGTGGTAGCATATTTCTTTTAAATCACTGTTTGTTTATCAAATTTGAAAGACAAATATTTTACGCTTTGCTAAATAGCAATACACTTCAATTTTTTCGCTTTTAATTAATGTGTTTTCTGATTAAATTTGAAACATAAATATCTTACGCTTTGCAGAGTGGCAACACATAGCTTTCAAATTATCAAATTTAACTGAAAGTTCCTTAAATTTGAATATATATATAGATATGAACTAAATAAATAAAGTCAAAATTTTGGCTTTGAGGTGCACACGTTTGGATGAAGAATTATGTGTATCTAAAATTTGGTAGCTCGAGGTACACTTGTTTCTTCACAGTATGAGAAACATACATGCAATTTTGATCACTCAGTTTCTTTACATAGCAAAAGTAGAACATTATGCCTCCGAAATTTCTAAAAGTATGCAATTTATATCAGCTCTCCCCCCCCCAGCTTCTTCTTTAAAAACGCATAAAAAACTGTTGAAATGTAATTACAAACCTGCAAAATTATTTATTCTACTATACCAGAAAGAAATTTTTATTTTCTATTTCAATACCAAATAATTTTTAATGTATAACAGAGCTGCCATAGCATAGAATGGAACTTTGTATACACTATGTAAAAGTTCCATCTATCAGAATTATCTAATTATAATTAGATAGTTCTGTAATAGAAATAGATTAAATAATTGATATACTGAGCTTTGAACTTGCTCTGATTAATACAGTGGTCAGCTGTGAGCTGCCATATTGATTGATGGCACAGATTTTGTAAATGCATAATGTTTTTGTGGCATGGGGGCACTTAAAATGCTACAGAAGAAAAGTTTTTTGAAATGATGGAATTAAGAGAAGGGGGATTTTAGCCAAATAAAATCCCGGGGACATGATATGGAATCTGATTCAAGATCAAGAAGATTATAAACAATTAAAAAAAAAGTATTAGGCATCTGCTGGATCTTCTTATCTGATAGTAGAACATGTTGTAAAGGTGATTATAACATGTGATTATTTTTTAATATTACCTTTTTTAAATACAAGCAAATGAATTTTGAGCCAGGAAATGTAAAATAATAAAAGTTTAGCTGGCAAAGAAGGTTTACTGAACTTCAAGGAAATAATATTTTAAATTCTTTCTATTTCTGGTATCCATAACTGCAATTTATATGATAGGACTGCATTTTCTACACTCTGGTTTAGATCATGTGCTAATACACATATTGTAAGCCAAACAACACAGTTTCCTTCTTGCAGTTCTAAATATGCATTACTAAAAAAAATGTTCAACATTCCCACTGTTTTTACTTCATCGAGTCTCTCTCTGTTCAGTGAAGTAAACTTTACTCTCTGCATTAGCTCTACTAGGAGACAGTGAATGTTGGGATAAATATCAGATTATAGCTACGATATAAATGCAGTCAGTCATTCACTAGTGTAAATGTAAAATTATATATATGCGAAATTTTTTTTAAATTTATGTTATTGCAAACTTCTATAACTAATTTAGACAGTACATAATATACACATTTTATAACACTTAACACAGACATTCAGGATAAAAAGTAGTTTCTCCAATGTTTAAAATAAGACAAGGAATTATTTTAAAAAATAATAAATAAATAAATAAATGACATAAGAAAAATTTTAGAGACAAAAATAAGCAATTACCTCTTTCCTTACATATTCCACATTTTCTTTTATTCGCTGGGCCTCCTAAATTAGATGATGCCGGTCTTCTATGCGACTGACTAGTAGATCGATCTGAACTTCCAGCTAAAATTATAAATTTCACCCTTTAAAAAGAATTCCAAATAATTTTAAAAATGAATTTTAGCACTTATTAACCTGTGAACACTTATTAGTGATTTTTGAGCTAAGAAACAATTCTAAATGCAATATAAACATTTATGATTAAGCTATTTGAATGTATTTTTTAAATAGTGTAAACTAATTGAAATACCTATTATCTACATTAATTAATGTACATGTGTACCAGATTATAGTATGTCTGACAGCAGCGTGAAGAGTTTCTTGAGGAATTGCAACACAGACCATCACAGATTTCCTCTATAGACAAGATCTCTCAGGAATCTCCACAACCAAACATAACATGGGATTAAGTCTGGCCAGGCTTTCAGAATACTTCTAGAAATTACCCAATTACGTACAAAGTGGGAAGAAAGACATTTCTTCCCTTACCAGCCAACGGGATGTTGCATCATTTTGCATGAAGACAGTCAAAATGCAAAGAATGTTCATGTACAACAATGGGAGCTGCAGCATCCTATATAAAGTAATTCTGATTATTCACAGCTCTGTATGCGGCAAAATGCACTTCATCTGACTACAAAATGCTTCAAGGCCATGTATTTGTCATTTGCTATTCTTGCTAAAAAAATGGCAAGCAAAATCAGTGCACTGATGCAAATTTTGAGGTTGCAGCTTTGCATATAGATCTTGTAGGAATACCACTTTAAAATAGGTCACAGAAATTCTGCCACAAACACAGCAAATTCAAGCCAATGTTGAAGAACGTTGAAACCAGGATGCTCTGTCAGCCATCATTTTCCACAATTTCATTTGAAATCTATTCCTGATCTTTTACTGATAGCACAATAACTGCCCATTCACTTTAAATTTAAAAATAAACCTTTTCAAACCATTTTTCAGCACAGGTCCTTTGTGTAAGCTTTTCAAATGTTAGTATTCTTGTAGTGTAACTGAACTGTTACTGCAGTTTTGATAAAACAACTCAATGCGGTAAAGAATGACTTCATGGCAGTAACCACTGGAACTTAAGAGTTCCCTAATAGGAGAAAGGAAGTTCCTAAGTTGTATAACATTCTTTCTACATTGCATGAAAAGCACAACCTAATGTCCAAAATTTGATTGACTATTTTTTTAATCACAGGTATTTCCCCCCCCTCCAGGTCCATATAACGTACATACCAAGTTTCGACGAAATACGTTAACTAGAGCGGGTTCTGTAGCGGTCATTTTAATTATAGCCATTCTAATGTCTTACATTCCAATATCTGAAAGCTATATTGACATTATTTAAGGCAACGCGATGAATCTCCACAAAGCTGGTATATTATACAATTCAAACTTAATTTCTTCATTCACACTGTTTACATTCTCAGTATTTTATTGCAGTTTACTCTTTTACCTTAGCTTTCCTCCTGCTTATTCCTGTTCATCAAATAGAAACTGCTGAATGGCTTCTTTTGTTAAATCTCATACCCCATAGTATCTTTTGGCAACATCTATTCAACACTATCAGATGTTGGATCTGGCTGCTAGACATTTTTTCATACTTTTCACTAACATTTGAAAGCTTTAAACTTTAGAAAACATTCCAATGAAGCTTATAGCTTAACCTATTCATGGACAGAATCTTCTTTACCCATATGAAGCATGAGTTCACTTCAGACATAAATTAAGATCTTTCACTTCAAGACTTAAGAATGAAATTCACTGGATCAAGATCATTTTGCCCCACAACTTAGGAGTTTATGATCTTCAAAGTATCATAATCTGACTATGATGTTAGAAGCTCCATACAGTACAAAGTCCGAGATCTGGACTCTTCGGAGATTCTGGATTTGGGATTTTTCCAGATATTAGAACGTCAATTTAAATCTAGAAACATGGCATATAGAAATTATAAAATTAAAAATATAAAATCGTGATTTTTGAAATAATGAAGCATTTATGATCTAAAGGGTATCAGAATTTTGTTTAAGCCCTCTAACTGCTTTGTCGAAAATTCAGACTAACTTATCAATCGAAATTTTTTCATTTTCAGTAACCTCTCTGTCATTTTATTCACTATCAGTAAAGGTATTTTCTGGATTTAGAACCATAACTACAGATTTCGTCATCCATTACTTCATTGATGGTTTGGGCATTGTCATCGCAATGAAAAACTTATGTTATACCATCTTCACTTATTACCACTCCTCCACATTTCTTTACAAACTCCATTAATTGGAAAAATTCACCTTTGGTTTGTGAAATCTGAAAACCTTTAAATTCGCGGGTTTCATCTTCATCATCATCATCCTCCCTAAGAAATATGGTAGCTGGCCATAAATTATACCAAGCATTTTTTAAAGTATCTGGAGACCCCATTCTGCAATCTTGTGATGTTCCACACAACAGATTTTATGCTAAAATATTTAAAAAATTCTTAAATAGTCTTGCATTATTCAAGAAATTTAACATGGAATTTAAAAATGCTGCTTAATATTTGGATTTCAGCACACACACTATTCCGATATCCATAGGCTGAATGATGGAGGTACAATTTGAAGGAAAGAATAATATGAATACATTACCTTTCACTACACGAAGTATGAGCCAAACAATTGTCTACAATCAGGACAATTTCTGCATCATCACGTAAACCAACCAAATTCAAATGTTGACGAGCCTCGGGAACGAAATGATTTTCAAACTAATCATTCATTAACACCTGTGTCATCCATGCTCTTTTATTTGCACAAAATATAATGGGGAAAATCTTTACTTCTTATTTTTCCCGATTACAAAAAGTTTACACTTATACGTTCCTGCAGCATTTGCGCATGCTAAAATTGTTAGTCTCGCTTTGGAATCTTTCATACTATTTGGAGCCTTTCCTGTAGAGGTTGCAAGGTATTTTGTGGTACATATTGACAGTTTCATCAATGTTGTACATTTGTTCTGGAGATAACGTTTCACTGTTAATTAATGAGTTCAATGAATTCATCTGCAAATAGTTCAGCAGCTTCAGTATCAGATGAAGCTTTTTCACCTGAAATTTTTGATCACATTACAGCATGGTGATTTTTAAATTTGATTAATCAACCTGTCAAATATGTGCACTCAGTTTTTAAGTTCATTTCTTCATTAAATAATTTGGCCTCAGCTATTAGCACTGGACCCGTCAATGGCATGCCCTTTCTGTGATGCTGTCTGACCCACTCAATCATCACTTTTAGCATAACAAATAATTTTTCAGTTATTCATTGCAAGTGGGGTGTCCGAATCCATAAAAAATTCAAAAAGTTCCTTTTTCTTAAGTCATACACAGTTTACTTTCCAATGCCATGCTCTTCACAAAATTTTGAGATGGATATACCTTTATCCATTTTTTGTAGCAATTCCACTTTTTGTTTAATTAATCAAAACATGCTTTTGCTTTGTAGATCATGTTCCAGCTCCAAATTAGAAACTCTTTTCAATATAATCAAAAGTTCAAACTTTAATTTTCATAAAATTGCTGTAATAATAATAGCCTGCAAAAAATAATAAGCTGTATCAAATCAGAAAGTTAAGGAACAGGGCAATCTTGCTATAGTAACTGAAATTCCTTGGAATCAGTAAAGTATAATTTTAACCTACCTTAATAACATCCGCTATACATTTTTGGATATGTATCATGAGATTGGCAATGAAAGATAAGTTGTTTCACTAAATTTCACTTGCTTCTATTACGCACTGAGACAATTAAGCCTGAATTGTATTAGTTTAGTTATTTAGTATACTTACACATATTTCTTACTCATGCTTAAGGCTTATCCGAGTCCTGAATAAATTAAATTCCCACATAAAATTAACCTTTATCAAGGGCAGGCGCTAGATATCTTACCGCTTGATGCACTCTTGTGGGCCTTAAATTCTGCTTCTAAGCAGCTCCGTAAATTCTAAATTTTCAAAGTCCCTAAACTTTAGGTCCCAGTGCTTTCGCTAAATTCTAAACATTTTGTCATACCTTAATTTTGTTGCCCAGTGCTTCTCTAAATTCCAAAAATTTTATCTTCCTTAAATTCTGCCACGAAGCGGGGCTAAACAAGCTCTGGCGCTGGTTCTGGGTTTATGTGAATAACAAATCAGTTATTCTTAATTCAAACAGCACTAAATGTATTATTTTGGCACACGAGTATTATTAACAAAATCTATTTTTAGCATATTTTGTTAAATTTTTCTCGCCTAAATTTCTTAGAGCATTTAATTTAAATCTGTAATTATTGCCAAGCGTAATGTCAATATAAAATGTTACCACACTCTTTTTTATTCAATCACTAATATTAAAAAAAATGTTTAGGCACGACTGCATGAGTCATTACTCAAGTTGTCATGTTGATAAACATGCAGTGATGAAAGCAAAATATAATAAATAATGATTGGCCAGTTTGGCATCAGAGATATAAAATATTAGTAGCTGTAAAATTAATGATGTTTCCATGTAGAAGGTTTCAATTTGAGATGTATGCCAAGCAGATATACAGCTATGGGCCAAATTATTAATCACACAAATTTATGCTAAAATTATTTCTTCAACAACAAGGTATTTTATTTAGTGCAAAAGTGGAATAAAGAATTGGGACTCTACACATGTTTTATTATAGGGGAAAAAATCAAATGTGCATGCATAAAGCATAAAAAAAAAATTTCCTTGTATATATTTACATAAAAAAGGGGGATTACTGGTAACTTTAAGGCTCGAATTTTAGATCATTCCGAATACTGGATGTCTGAATCTTGGACTTTTTACCGTACTTTTCAAAAGCCAATTTGAAAGAGTTCTAATGTAAATTTTACTGGTTGAATAAGCTTTTAATTTTTCTGTTACAGGCAACATGTTGGTAAAAATTTTTTTTCAAAACTAATACTGAAAGAAGACTAAATCTTAGCAAGTTCGAATGCATTTCTTACAAAGTAATTTGAATAAAAAAAAACATAGCAAACTTTTACTTTAGCAGTTGCATAATTATACTGAAAAAGCAGAGAATTGAGATTATTATTTCCCCTCCCCCACATTACATATTTATTTTAAACTATGGAAAAGGTAATACAATCTTAACTTCCTAAAAAAATTATTTTTTTAACTGAAGTAAAAAAAAAAAAAAAAAAAAA
>KK120312.1:88680-110764 GCA_000611955.2 Stegodyphus mimosarum
AATAAAATACAATACTATTATAATTATTTTGTACTAAACAGCATTTTATTTTGAAGAAAATGAATTTAAAAAAATTTGGGGGGTTAACTTCTCATTCATTTAATCTACTACAATGTAATGCTTTTTCAAAATTTCAATATTTTGTAAAATTTATATTTAAAAATCTAAAACAACTAAAAAGCCCTTTTTACAAATATTATTAATTACAAACATAAATCATTTCACTAATTATAACCCCCCCCAAAAAAAAACTGAGAAAAACTCAATTCAAGTTTTTCAGATTTAAATACTTTTTAAATGCAAACCGACTCTTGCATAAACATTCTAAAGTGTGAAAGCATTTCTATGGCATTAATGAAATTTACATGCTGGTTTTAATAATACATAAAACATATTTTGGTCATAAATTTAAAAAACAACTTTCTAAAAGAATATTATAAAAAAATTTAATGGCCTGCAAGTTTGAAGCATATTTTGTCTTTTCGACTGGATTACAATTTACAGAAAAATAACATTACCTGCTAACTGTGTTTGAGGGATATTTCTCGCATGGATTTCATCAGCATCAGCCCATTGAAAGAAGCCACATGACTGTTCTCGAGGCTTGGAACAAGCATAAAACTGCCGCCCTTTATTTATCCCTTCTTTTGAAACAGTCAGTCTAAAAAAAATCCATTATGAATTTAAAAAAAAATTATACAAATATATAACAAAGTTATACACCAAAGATCCTTATATTATGATCAGCCCTCACCTAAGAGTAATGAGTTTGCCTGGAGACATGGTGCTGATGCTGGAGTAAATGAAGCGCCTATGTACTGTTTTTCCACATGCAGAATATTTAGCAATATAATGGGAAAAGCAGCTGATTTATCAGATTTCGATAAATCATCAGATTCGGAAACAAAGATTTCAGAAATGACGCATTTGGTGGGCTGCTCGTGTGCAGCTGTTGTGAGCACTTATCGAAAGTGGTGTACGGATGTTGAAATGACAAGTCACCAGTCAGCGTTTTGTTGGCCATGGTGCATTGATTCCAGGGGAAAGCGGAGACTGTTATCCATTGCTCGCCATAACCTTAGCTGCAACTGCAGCTAAGGTTATCATTGATTTCTATTTTAGAATGCACGAATAATACAGGAGAAGGTATTTTTAATTGTATAAATGAAAACTTTAAAAACAAAGGTTTAGAATGGAAAAATTGCTTATCATTTTCTTCAGATAATGCTAGTAATAAGATTGGAAAGTTTAAAGGTGTAGCATCATTTATCAAAATGCATCAACCAATTGTAATCACCCGAGGTTGTCCGTGCCACCTCTTGCATATAGCTGCAAAAAAGGCTACTGAAAAATTAATTGGCTCAGAAATTGAAATGTTGATAATAGATATATATTTTTACTTGGAGAAAAGTTCGAAACGGAAGCATAGCTTCAAAGTTGCTCAACAAATTTTGGGACAGAATGCAAAATCTCATAAAATTTTGAAATATTGCAGTACGAGATGGTTGTCTCTTTTAGAATCTATAACAAGGATTTTGGAACAGTGGGATGCTGTAAATTTTTTTGGAGATCAACCAGATAACAGTGAGAATGAAGGAAAGAGATTGCAAAACATTAAAAAAAGGTTACAGTCACCTACCACCAAATTGTACTTGTTATTTTTTAAAAATACTTTGTTTATAACAGTAAATATTAATTTGCAACAACAAGCTCCTTATATGCATAAATTGAGAAGAGAACTTTTTGAACTTTTAATGAATTTATTTGTTAGATTCGTAAAGCCATCAGTAATTTCTAAAGAAAATGAAGATGTTACTCTAACGTCTATTCCATTTTAGAAGTACAGTAAACAAAAAGAAAATGAAAATTTAGTGATTGGTGCGGAAACAAGACTATATTTAAAAAATGACAAGTTGAATGAAAGTGAAGTGAAATCATTTTTCAATTCTGTGCGAGCTTTTTTTGTAACTGCATGTTCATATGTAATTGATAAATTTCCACTAAGTGATCCATTTCTAAAACATGCTGAAGTTGCTGACATCAACTTGAGAACTGAAGTCTCATTTTCATCTGTTTTTACTTGATGAATACTTTTCCATCCATTATTGATGACAAATGTCTTAATCAAGTGGAAATTGAATTTTCCATGTATCAAGTAGATGATTTGAAAGAAATTGTAGATTTGCGAATTGATGTAGCATGGGGAGAAATTGCCAAATTAAAAAATATGAATGGGTGTATTAAATACAAAGTATTGCCTTCTGTAATACTTGCTGTCTTAATAATACCTCATTCAAATGCAGCTTGCGAAAGAATTTTTTCTATTGTTAAATAAAATCAGAAGGATTTTCGACCAAATTTATGTCTTAAAACTCTTGAAGCAGTTTTGATTGAAAAAATAAATATGCAGGCGAATGAAGAACTGTGTTATAAAAAAACATTCTCAAAATCAGAACTTAAGCTTGCTAAGCATGCTACATATAAATCTTTGCATTCGTAAATTGTATGTATTTTGTTTAATACTTATATGTATTATTCGTGGTTATTTAAATTTTATTTCCCTGTGGAAATCATATCCAGAATAAAGATATGATTTATAGCTTCTGATTTTTTCTATGATTAGTAGTGATTTGAAATACTTTTTATTAGTGAATGCTTGAGGAGTTAAAAGAAAATTTCTAATTAATTGATTACAATTAATTATTAATTAAAAATTAATGAATAGTTAATTACAACATGCGTTACGCGCACATTTTCAAAGTTGTAAAAATGTCGTTCGCGCATTGACTACTGACAAGGTTTGCTGAAGGTTGGAGTCTATGTATATATAATGGTATGTTTTGATTTAAACATTTAATTCCTAACACAATTTAACTTCTTTTAGACATTTTTTTTTGTTGCTGTTGTTGTTAAAGGGAGAGAATTTGATGAAATATTCATGCAAGTCTTCCAAATTAATATCAGTTATACTTACAATCTTGCCTCAAAAGAGCATCTACAAAGTACAGCAGAATTTTCATTTGCATTTGCAGAATGCCTATACATAAATTAGAAAAGTTAAATAGTTACACAATCAGAACACCTTATATTCATTTGCATTCACTAACAGTGAATTAAAGATCAAATTGCAGCTGGCATACTACTTTGTACATTTATATAAAAACAAACAACTTTCAAACTAGGCAAAAGATAAATGCATTACTATAAGAAATATCCCAGCATAATATACACAAACATATATCAAAGAGTATTACATTTTACATAAATGTTATTGAATATGTTGAAAAATTAAAAAGGCACACACAGATAACTTAAAAATGATATAAAACAATAAAGCTTGATATGCTTTTATATTTAAACATGGTTTCAGTATGTGCTCGGTGGCAGCGTATCGCACAGTGGCTAGAGCATCGTGCAGCTACACTACAGGTCCGGGGTTCGATCCTCGGGCTGGGCAAGGTTGACTCAGCCTTTCATCCCTTCATTAAGTCGATAAAATGAATACCAAGTTTTCTTGAGGAAACCATTTGTTCAGGGTATACGCTGACACACTCCGGGGCCCAAGGTCAAGAAAACAGATTTCGGAGCACTGCAGGCCGTGGCCCACTAAGGCTGATGCGCCACTGTGTTCCTCCCGAGTATGTCAGCCTAGCTCATTTTAGCTTGTTTTAACTGTTATTGAATATTTCTATTTATGTTAGAAAGCTATAGTAGATTAAAAAAATACTGCACACTCTATTTTATTTGGTGAATATATCTGCCCAGATATCAGGAGTTTTATGCAACAGTCATAGGTGCAAGGTGCAGAATATATTTATTTTGTTCTAACAAAAAACAAACAAAAAAACAAAAACAAAAACAAAAAAAAAAACCTACCCAGAGCTTTGCAAATATTCATATTAGTGTATTTATTAATATTTCAGATTGTCGTATTAAAACTCATTATTAATTGAAATTTGTATCTTTTAGACTTTTACTTTTTCCAAGAACCTTTAAGACAAAGAAGAAAGAAAAAGAGAAAGTATTTTATTTTAGAAATTTTATTTAGTATAGTAATTTTGGAATTATTTTTATTATATATAGTACATATCAGTTAGAATAAAGAAAAATAAAATTCACGTCATTCAAACGTAAATACCATATTTTCCGAAATACAATGCGCACCATATTTTCCGACATACAACGCGCACCTATAATTTAAAGCTATATTTTTTAATTTTTAGGTTTATTCACCATATAATGTGCACCCTATTTTTCATTAAGAAACCTAAAAAATGCATATGCAATAATCTTATCTTTTGAGGTCACTTATTCAAAGATTTACCCTAGCCCTTCAAACAATGGAATACCTAATTGAAAAGTGATAATGGGAACATTATGTGTGAGGGTTAAATGCTTGAGGGAGTAAATATTCAGAGTTCAAAAATAGTAAACAATTAAAGAAAGGCTTTTGTTACTTTAAAAGAAAACACTTTGGAAGCTAGTTACCTGGTAAGCTTAAGAATTGCTAAGACTGGGCAGGCTCACACTATTGAAGAAAACCTTATATTACTAGCAGCTAAAGATATCCTTTTAACATCATTGAACAAAAAAGCGGCTAATGAACTTAATAATATTCCATTATCAAATGGGACACAAAGTCGACGAATTCATGAAATGGCAAAGTCAATAAAAGAGAAACTTACAAAAATAAAACATAGTGAGTATTTCACATTGCTATTGGATAAAAGTACTGATTTAACGAACTTTGCTGAATTATTAATTTAGCATATGTTTCAAAGAAGATGAATGAATCACCAAAGAGTATTTATTTTGTGTGTCTCTTCATGATAGAGCAACTGCAAATGAAATTTTCAAAGTAAATGAGAATTTTATATCTGAGCAGTGACAGAGCTCGAGCTTTAACAGGGAAACATATCGGTGTTATTTCTCAAATAAAGAAAGTCACTCCTGAAACTATATTTACTCATGTCTCGATTCATCGTGAAGCTTTGATAGCCAAAACAATCCTCGAAAACTTGAAAATTGTTTCAAAACATGCTGAAAAAAATTGTTCATTTTATTAAAAGTCGAGCTTTAAATTCAAGAATGTTTACGATTTTATGCCAAGACGTGGGCAGTGAACATGAAATGCTTTCGTTACACTACAAAGTAAAGTGGTTATCCAGAGGCAAAGTTTTAAATCGTCTTTTTGCACTTCAAAAATTCAAATTTTCCTATGTGATTCAAAATTTGAATTGCAAAAATGTTTATTTAGTGAATTATGGTTGGCGTATTTAACAAATTTAGCTGATATTTTTGAAAAGTTAAATGAATTCAATTTAGAATTACAAGGTCAAAGTATTAGTTTGTTTTTTGTTAGAGATAAAACAAGTGCAATGATAAAAAAACTCGAGCTAATAATCAAAGAATTGAATAATAATATTTTAAGCTTTTTACCCCTTTTAGAAAATTGTCTAATTTAAAATAATTTGAAAATAAAAGAAAAATTAGCATTCGACATTAAAAATCATTATTTTGCATTGATAAATAATTTCATCGCGTATTTTCTCAAAGATTATGAAAGCGAAAATTGCATTAGAAATCCATTTTGTTCAAATGTACCCAAAATCCTATTTTGTGCAGAAAAAGAACAATTGATAGAAATTTCCTGTGATCGAACTCTAACTGATGATTTCAAAAACATCATACTTATTAACTTTTCGCTGAACCGAAAAATCGAATTTAAAGGCATTTCAAATAACGCTGTTAAATTTTTACTGCTATTTTGCACAACCTATTTATGTGAACAAGGATTTTCTTCCATGTTATATCTGAAAAATAAATAGAGAACAAAATTAAAAGGTGGATCCTAATTTACAGTCAAAACTAAGTGTAAACTAATACCAGACATAAACAAACTGATCTCTCTTAAACAAGCCAAATTTAACACTAAATTTTAGAATTAAAGTATTATAACTTAAATTTTGATAATTAAAGTTGTAAACAAGTTCAATCTAATATTTTTTATGTGTGCATATTTTATACAAATATCCAACAGGTAGTACAACTGGCAATATATATATTTCTTTTAGCAGTTCTGCTCAGATTTTGAAACATAATCATTGCAAATTGTAGTGCTGGCACTAAAGTTTTTTAGTTTTTGTTTAGATGGTACGTGTTAGTTAAAAGGTTGAGAACCACTGATCTAGTGTTCCTTTTAGTAGTAAATATGGCTCACCGTGAAAAGAAACAAACACAGTGCTGGTTTCAAATGCAAAACCAGTCATTTTGTGAAAGAAAATGGAAATCATGGTGCTGCATTAATATTTGGTGTTGGTAAAAGCTCCATATGTGAGTGGAAGAAAAATGAAATCACAATAATAAATGTGCTTTGCATGAAGGAGTAATGAAATAAAGAAGAAAATGTTGTGAACCGGGTTTAGAAAAGCACCAGAATAGATTAATTGTAATTAAATGCCTCAAAGTATGCCAAAAAGAATGCAAATGAAAATGAAACCTTTAAAGCAACTTTGAGTTGGTGTAATAAATGTATGGCACAGAACAGTTTAACTTTAGAAGAAAAAACAAAAGTTTTGCAAAGGCTTTCGAAAGATTTGGATAATTTAATTTATTAGTTTCAAGAAATATGTTATCTACCTCTGAAGGCCAAAAAAAAAAAAAAGTATTTACTGTCACATACTGAAAATATGGATGAAACTCCACTAATGTTTGATATAATAGGAAATAAAACAATTGATGTGAAAGGGACAAAAACAACAGGTCATGAAAGATCTCACTATTGCTTTCCTGTCTAGCGGATGGTTCAAAATTAAAACCTAAGGTTATTTTTAAAAGAAAGCGAATGTCAAAATGTAATTTCCCAAATGGTGTTTTCATTCCTGTACAAGAGAAAGGAAAACATTAAAGAGAACGGATAAAAAAAATTTGGCAAAAGCATCTCCTTGCCTTAAAGAATCCAGAAAGTATTTTAGTCTGGGACATGGTTGGATCTCATCTAATCGATAATACGAAGAAATTATTGAAGGAGTGTAATACAGACATGGCAGTTATTCCAGGAAGATTAACACCATAGTTCAGCCTTTAGATATTATATCAATAAGCCATTCAAAGAAAATTTGAAACAACAGTGGAATACATGGATGTTAGAAGGAGAAAAAATATTTAAAAAAGGAGACTAAATGCATTATGCCAGTTAAGAAATGGTGTGCGAGTGAAAAATAACAGCATGGAATGAAATTAAAGCTGACATAATTCAAAAGTCATTTAAAAAGTGCAGTATATCTAACAATCTAGATGGAATGGAAGATTATTATCTATTTACGTATCAGAGTAACAGTGATTATGAAGATGAAAGAGAATTTGATGATTTGCCTGAAAATATAACGGAAGATGAATATGATGAACTTTTCATGTTATTCAATAATAAAAATTTTTTAAGGTATGTCATTCTTTTAAATAAACAGCATTTAGATACATATAGACATCTAACTCTTTTTAGGTTCATTCCTTATTTTTAAATCTATCATTTTTTATGCCTGGCATAGAACCTGCAAATTTTTATCTTATTTTTTGTATTGAAAGTGCACGTTATATGCCGGAATATACAGTAATTAATGAAAAGGAATATAAAAAGACATAAAACAGATCATAAGTTCTTCCTCTTTTTATATGGTCAGTAAAGTATTATTGTGTGTGTACAGGTTCATAATGGACTGAATGCACAAGTCGATCTGCGAATTCGCTTTTGTCAACAATGAGAACTAAGTAAACAACCAAACTGAGATGTTTCTGTCTAGCTTTTATAAGCTTTTTATTTAAGCATGAGAATATTCTGGTAAAACCTATTTTCCTGGATAGCAAAACAGTACAATTATGAGTTATCTATTTATTAAATGCTAAATGTGCGTGCTCCTGTATTTTCCCTTTTTCGGCGTAGCTTTCTCTTAAAACTCGGTGCATGCAGCATTGCCCAGGGAAATGAAATAATTTTAATTACAAATTCTACTAAAATAGTTAAATAAATACAAAATCCACAACAGTATGTTGTTAACTTCTTAGGAGCAGTAAAAAATGAAAAATTTATGAATTTAGTGGTGTTTGAAATATAAAGATTAGAAATAATTTATGTTCATTTGATAAAATAATTAAAAATCTTACTCTCCACAGTAACACAGATTTAAGTTAATGCTATCGATACCACTTAAATACTGTTAATTTCATTTCACATATAATAATTAAACTAACCTACCATAACTATTATATATTCTAAAACAAAAATTAAGTCAGATTTTATTTACCTAAAAGCAAAATTATTCTCAGGTCTTTGATGAGAATTCATCTGCGATGACTGAGCACTTTCATCATCTTTCCACAAGAAAAATCCACATCTTTTATCTTCAGCCATTTCAGAACATTTATAAAACTGTCTGCCTATGAAAGATATCTCAAAATTAGGAATTTTATTCTAATTTAAGAACTTGTTAACTAATACCAACAAATCCAAAAGGTATTCTAGAAACTTTTATAGCATTAATAATGGTTAAATTAAGAATAAAGTATGCGCACTTATTCAGAACATAATGAAAGGATAAAACATGAATATATTCATGCACATTCACCAAAAGACAGTCCACTTCAGTGGAGACTCCATGTTTATAGACAGTTCTCGAATGCCTGGACCTTAAACTAGAAGATAAATGTACTCCTTTTAATGGAAAAACTATGACTGTTCACTAACATGAGGTTTAACTGTATCAAACTCATAATCCTTTCAATCAACAAGTCTGGTCATTGGTAACTTAAGAGGAACTATGTTTTCAACAATAACTTTTCTATAATACAAGAGGGAAAAAGCAGACTAATTTAAAATTACGATTAAGGAAAAATTAAACTTGGCAACAACTATATTAGAAAGAACTTTATGCATCTTGAGGCAGTGGATCCCCTTCTTTAAAAATAAAAATTCTTCTGTGCCATTTTGCTGTTAATTTATCATGTAGGTGAACAAGATTTGAAATAATAATAACAATTATCCAGTTTAGAGAACTGACAACAGGTAAATTTAAGTAGCAAAATAAAACAAAATTAAAGCATGAGTTAGAAGACTGTTAATTATTTTTTCCATGGTTTAAATCAATTATGAGTAGGTTTAAAACTAAGATATCTCAGTTTAGCTTTAAAATGACATAAAATACAGTTTTAGCTACCCATCAATTTTAGGGAAACGTTCTATGGTTTAAAAAAGAAAAACCTGATGTGTACACCACATGACTTCCTTCTATGGAATATTTAATTATACACATTTTTTCCTGCATTTCATTTAAAGTTATTTCCTCGAATTTCATTATGGATATATTTTTCATTCAATTAATTCAGTTCTCATTTAATGGCAAGGCAAAAATACATAAAAACTCAATATCTTCATCAACAACTGAAAGATAAAGAAAATCATAAAACACTAAATACAGATGAAAAGAGTTTTAAAAAAAAAAATTCTACAATTAAAACTAGGGTTTTTACTCAAACACAAGCAATTCGGCCAGCGAGCAAGAAAGCAGATTGTTCGGCGGATAAAACTTATTGCATACTTAGAAACTTACTTTTGGTTTCACCGGGCAAAAAGACATTGAAGGTTCCGAAACTGACTTAATTCACTATTCTACTGAGTTTCACATGTAAACAAATATGACTGCTATAGTAAAAAAAAATTACCTTAGCTGCACTTAAACAACATTTAAATTCTTGATAATTCTATAACTATTTCATGCAGAGGAACTAAAGGCATAAAAACCTTAACTGGGACATAAGAATAACATAATGCAATCATTTTTAAAGCAAAAAATGTAGAATTTACCAGCAAATAAGAATAAAACAACTGAGCTCATTGAGCTGACAACAGAGTGGGTGTATATATCTACCTACTCTTATGCACCCACCTCACTAAATAAATATAAATATATATATATATGTTGTAGGATTCAAAAGTTCCTGGACTGAGTCTATAATGTAAAAGTGTTTTGCAGCAGTGTAACTATGAGAAGATTTTTGTGTTACTACGTTCTTTCCCTTTCTAAAATAGGTTTGTCCCAAATGATGTAGTCGAAAGCTCGCAGTGACAGTGTTTTTTGTAGGCAGGTGCATTTAGTTACTGGCAATAGAACGAAATGGTGTCAGTTGAGCAGAGAATCATCAATATCAAATTTTGTGTTCGCTTGGAAAAATTTCAATAGAAAAACAGAGACTTTTGAAATCTTGAAGCATATGTACAGAAGTTAAACATTATCGAAAACACAAGCTTTTGAGTGGCATCATCGTTTCAGAGAAGGCAGAGAAAGTGCTGAAGACGATGAATGCTGTTGCCGTCCCGTGACTTCGTGTACCGATGAAAACATAAAAAAGGTATCTGTGGCGGTACATGCGAAAAGGCAGCAAACAATTTGCCAAATAGCAGAATCAGTTGGGATATCAGAGGCCACATGTGAGCGGATACTGATTAAGGATCTTAATATGCATAGTGTGTGTCAACAGATCGTTCCCCGCATGTTAAACGTAGACCAAAAGGAAATTAGAATGGAAATGGTGGCAGACTTAATCTCAGATGTTAACAAAGATCCTTCCTTACTTGGCAGAATTGCTACTGGAGATGAGAAATGGTGTTTTTTGTACGACCTGGAAACCATAGGAAAGGTTATGCTAGAGGTATTCTTTGATATCCAGGGCATTGTGCATCTGGAATTTATCCCTGAAGGACACACTGTGAACAAAGAAATCTATGTCGAAATCCTGCGTCGTTTGTGTTAGTGGATCCAGAAGAAGAGATCATAAATGTGGGCTGAGCAGTCATGGGTGCTGTAGTATAACAACGCTCCTGCTCACTGAATAACTACTTACCAATGACTTTCTTGCGAAAAGAACTGTTTTACCTCATCCTCCTTACTCACCCGATCTTGCACCCTGCGATTTCTTCCTATTTCCTGAACTGGCAAGATGCTTATGGGGTCATCGATTTCAAGCTTCAGGTGAAGTTAAATGTGCATCACAGGCTTAATTAAAGGACATGGCCAAAAATAGATTCTAGACATGCTTCGATGAACTTTACAGGCATTGGCAAAAGTGTGTTTTTGCACAAGGGTCTTATTTTAAAGGAGGATGTGTTTCTGCAATTTAATTCATAATATTTTTTACGTTACAGACTCAGTCCAGGAACTTTTGAATTCTACCTCGTACACACATATATACTTTTGGTGCGGCCAATTGAAACCAAAGTGCACAACTACATGTTATGGCAGTCCTATATACAAAATTTCAACGTTCTGAGGCTATTCATTTTTGTGCTATTCATTCGTACGTACAGATGCCATGAAAAAAATCCCTGCTGAATCCGTTTTAAATCAGTTTTATAATTTATTTGAGGAAAAAAAAAAAAGAGTCCTTTATTCTGTCCTTACCTACAGATGTCACGCAAAAACATCCTTAAATTGCATTTATTTTCTGTCAAAATGGATATTTTCATTCAAATATAATACCCGAAATTTTTTGTAATTACAGTATTTCCTTTACTTCATACAAGGAAGTAAAAAAAAGAGGGAGGGAAATGTGATTTAGCTTTCTCTTCCCCTAAAAAAAGAAAAGAAAGAAAGAAAAAGAAAGACAGACAGAAAGATCATTCAGGCTTCTGAATTTACACAGAGCATTTTGTTAATATCAGCAAATTACAATTGCATTTTGCTTAATTTTGAACTAATTATCAATAATGAAAAGCATTCAATATATACATACTTGCCTTCACAAATGAAAACTTTTTATAATATAAATATAATTATGTTAAATTTGTAAATTTTGTGAAGATTAAGCATTCACAACACTTCTACACAAACTAGTGATGAAACACAGAATTTGCATATGAAAGTACATTTATATTTTTATTAATATTATGAATATAATTTTAGAAAGCAATAATTAAAACAGTATTAAACAGTTATTTTAGCATCAAACAATTAATAAAATAAACAGGGATAGGAAAACATGCCGCAAACAAAAATAAATAAAGCTTAATCATGTACACAATATTTTCTGCATATTAAACTTACTGGTTAATAAACTCAGCCACTTATGTTCAAATTTCGAAGAACCAAAACACATACATATTAATAAATAAAAAAATTGCCATTTATTAAATTCAGATTGGCAAAAGATTGATTCTTCAGTGGCAGAATATCCTAATGGTACCTATCAAAGCTCTTCGCAGTTCACCCATTTAATTGTGGCTTTATCATTCAGATATGCAATGCTTCAATAAAATAAATTTGACCAAAATTTGCCTCCCACTGATCCCTGTATTTGTGAGACACTGTTTTCAGAGTCTCTATCCTTACTGGACTTTAACAGAATTTCCATATCTTATAAATAAAATAAAATAATAATAATAATAATAAAACTCTAAAAGCATTGTGAATGAGGGTTCCTTTTTGGATACCAGCTAATAGTAGGTGTAACTTCTATATACCACCTTTTAAGGTTTCCACTTTCAAAATCCTCTGCTTAAGATAAATACACAGAGAGTTTTAGAAAAGCTCATGAAATGCTTCTAAGCATTAACGTACATTAAAAGTCATTGAACGGAAAGGAAATGGCAAATGTAGATGGAAGAAAAAGCAACACAAGAATTGGTCTTGTTTGTAATCATGAAGTAGCAGATCGACTAAACAGACAAAGGGCAATCTTTCTGCTGGCTAGAAATATGAACAAATCACTGGAAGAAGCATTTAAAAAAAAAGTTGTGTGCTTAACTTGTTGAAATGTAAAGTGAGCATTAACTTACAAATATTAGTGTCTCTTCCTGCATATACAAATAGTTGACTTAAGTATTAACCAAAAGCATTAGTGTCTCTTCCCGCAAATACAACTTCTAATGTTGAATCCTTAATTTTAGAGTACTGAAAAAGATTTCAAATGTCATTATGAAAAAGATGCTCAAAAAATTATGAAGAGAGTTGAATTTTGTGAAAATGGCAGTACTTCAAACAAGACAAATAAGTAGATATCTCTGCTAGATGATGCAAGGGATTCATCTCTTAAACCCACTTAAAAAGTTTTTTTAATGTGGCTTTTATGTAGAAAAAAAAAAAAAACCTCAGAAGGCTTGCTTTAAATATCAGCAAGGAAAGTTATAAGAAGTCATTTTTAGGATATGTGTGGATTCACAACAATATTGAGACGATGTGTATAAAAACTAACTATGAAAATGTTAAGTTGATCAAAAAAGTTGTCAGCAGTTTTACAAAATTGATAATGCAATTGAAAAAATGTTGTTGATCAATATGAAACAAGCACAATAGAATAATTGTTTGTAAGAAATAAAATTTAATCAAGAATGTAATCATAAAAATATTTTTAAAAAACTGAAAAATGGATTTCAAAATTCCATAAATAGTTTAATTGTAGTATTAATTTTAATTTTAGGATTAATTAATGATTTAATTGTTAATTACAATTTTACTTGCAATTTTACTTACTAAAACTTATATCACTTTTTTACAATACACAAATTGTCATTATTAAACTCAGCCACTTAATAAAATTAAATAAGTTTGGAACAGAAGTAATTTTAATAAGCTTTGATTACTGTACACATAATTAGGAAATTAGGAGGTGAAAATAAAAAGCATTTCTGTGCAATTTCCAAATATGCATAAACTCTATTTAAAATTGATACCAATATGAGTATATTTGTTTGGAAGGAAGAGCAATGTTACATTAACAATAACGAACTTTTCTTCCAATGCATGCATAATTGCTTTTAATGAAAATTTAAAGTCTGAATTTGCATAAAAGCTTTAACAAAGTTTTTTATTTGGCTGCATTAGTGAATTTGCTGACAGTTTTATGTGTTAAAATAAAACAAGGTCATTGGGGGACTACGTAAAAAATTAAGATTGCATTCATTGGCTAATGTACACTCTTTGTTCTTTCAGCACTCAGAATAATTTTGCTCCCAGTATAATGATATGAATTATAGAATACAAGTTATCATCCATTCTGATAGTATTTTAATTGTTCAATCTAACAAAATAATTTGATAGTTCAAACCACTTGCTTTTTACTACTTATCAATAATGCTTATAGCAATGGATCAGTTTTATTTAGCACCATTCTGCAATTCTAGTATAAACCATGTTATAAAGAATCACTGTAAATTTATTGCTTTTTTCAGGAATTAAAAACCCCATGTTGTATTGAATCATCATTAACACAGGCAACATTAAAGACATTTTGAAGTATATGAAAAACAATCATTCTAATCAAATATCTAACTTAAAATTTTTTAATCTTAAGAAAATGACAGTTGATTAGAAAATTCTTCAATGCTTTAAGAACGAGCTAAATATTCTAGCTAGAGAATAAAATGAGCTAATTTCTTTGAGTAGTTCATCATATATCTAAAAAGCATTTGCAATAATGTGTAATTTTACAAGTTTGAGGAATATGATTATACCAATTATGAACAAAACTGCCATCACACCAATAAAAATGAATAAACAACATGGAGCAATTTTTTCCTTTAATTGAATACCCCTATCAGATTTAATAAAATTTATTTTTAAAAATTATTAATAAAAAAGTTATGTAAATGAGAAAATTAATTAAACATCTTTTGCTATATATTGCATATTAGTTTATGAAGAATTCTGAAAAAATCAGAATTTCCTTTTTGTGCTAGATAATGTAAGTAAGAGAATGAGCTGGAGCATCTCATTTGCCAGAATGGTAGAAACAAAGTAATAATGATTATGATACATCTATTTCATATTTTCAACTGATTATAGCAAATTTACTGAGAAAAATGTCTTAATAATAATAATAATAAAACTTTTTTTTTTATAACTATGAAAGCAAATTCAACAAACCTGTGTTGGGTCCTTCTTTCCTAACAGTTAATACAATTGCTTTTTTACCGCAGTTGCAAACTATATCATCAGACGAGTTAGACATTTGGTTAGGAGAAAAAACAGGACTATAAAGAAGTGAGAGAAACGCATGCTTAATATTCTAAAATCACATTTTGTACAATATTTTTGACAGAAGAAGGGGGAAAACAAATTCAACAGCAACTTACAGTGCTTTAAAGCAGCAGTCTCAAACTTACAGCCCCAAAGGAATTTTATGCACTTTAATTATGTATTTAGTACTTAGTGTTTTAAAAAACTAGATATGTCTGAGCTCATGTGCATAACTGCTTTTGAAAAAAAAAAAAAAAAAGATAAAATGAATAGGTTGGAGTTTTGTCTCTGTATGCTTGTACAGCAGGCCATTAGAGTAAGGTAAGATTGGAGAATTTTCATGTTGGTAAACAGCAAATTTATTTTGCCAATCGACAGCTGGTGGTGCTTTAGTATTCTGATATTTCCAGTTTTCTGGCTTAGGTGAAAAGTAAGTTGTTTAGTGGTTTATTCAACATACTGGAACTACCTGAAATAAATGTCAGTTTAAAATTTATTCAGCTATCAATATGTTTGAATTAAAAAGTTATAAGCAAGAAAAATTTCTTGCAGGACTTAACACTGTACCTTTAGACAGAAAATAAATATAAATTTGGAATTTTCCCTTTTATGTTATTACTATTATTATTTATGTATGTTTCAATAAATATTGAATAAATGAAATTTAATTAATTTTTCGGCTTATTATTATTTCATTATTACATTTTATTTTACTTTGCTTGTTAAAAATTAAAAAAAAAAATTCATTAAGAAAACGTTCTGGTCCGTCAACTGCTTTCAGATCATGCCTCTGGCACACATGTAGAGTTTGAGACCATTGCCTTTAAGCAGCACTTGCAAAAGTAATCAAACATTTTATTTTCATATTTTCTGCAAAAACTTTTACAAATTATCAATCAAAATAACTGCCTCGCACAGCTTATAAAAATTTACTTCATAGATAATACATATATCCCCCCCCAAAAAAACGCATGAAGAAAAAGTACAATACTCAGTAATACTGTAAATTTGGAATGCATGTAATATTGTCTTATGAATTAAAATTGTTATACTTGCTATACTAATCATTATACAAACACAAGACATCAAAGAAAACATTTCATAACAAATGAAATGGTTAAAATGTCTACAGTTCTACAGTGCATATCAAATAATTCAACTTTTTTTGGCAAATCTTGACTTCTCTGCTTCTTCAAATGAATGCCAGCATAACTGTACATAATTTGCATGTGCATTATTACATTATGCTGTGCATATGAATTATTATCATAGCTGCAAATCTTCAAATGAAAACCTGGGAGGATCCCACATTGCAACATGACTTCAAAAGGACTCAAAACTGGCAAATTTGTCTTAAGATCACTTTATAATATGCCACTGAGATCACTGAATTAGTTAAAACTACTTCTCAGGTGAACTAATTAACATGATATTTAATTCATTATTAAAATTTTGAATTCAGAATCTTAACAGGAAAAAAAAGTTTTCATTTATCAAAATGCTTTTAATTTAGTAAATAAAATTCATAATTAATTAGTGCATATGATCACGTGGATAATCTTAATTTACAGCATAAAAAATTTAATGCTGCAAATTAAGTTAAAAATTTATAAGAAAGCAAAATTAAATTATGAAGCACTCATCTATTACATGCTAGTTAAATCTTCAGAAAATGCGCTACTATAGATTAAAAACAGATCAGGCTGAATAAAAATTAAATCAGAGAAACTACTTGCCCATTTTAAGTTCCATTAAGAGATGGTAATGTCACAAAAACCTTAATCCTTTTTCAATAACTTATCAAATATCATTATATCAAAATTTTCATCATCGCAGTTGACTTTCTTCTGATACCTGGTGATCAGCAATTCTTCCAAAAGTGCATTTGAAAAAAGAAAATGTCTAAATCCAGATAAACTAAAAAACCAGGAAATTTGGAAAATTATGGGCCGCCAGGAAATGAAATGAAAAACTAGGAGTCTTCCAAAAGAGCCAGGAGAGTTGGCAGCTCAGTAGTATTTTACAGGTTTGCTGTCCTAAGGTTTGTAGTAATACATTAAATATGATGAAAATTAACTGAGGATTGTGAGATCCCACCTAATTGCAATGCTCAGTTTACTAGGTTCATGAAATGTTAAGGCAAAGATAATCACAAACTGACATACAGAATGTTCTAAGTAGATATTTATAAGACTCTTTTACCCTAATAATATTGTGGTAACAACTCTGTATCAGACAAGCTTCTACTCAACTTTGTATCAGACAAGCTACTACTCAATTCATGTTTTTACTCTCTCTAGTTGTTCTCTTTTCTTTCCCGACTGTAGCATGCACTAATAAAGCGGTTACGTTGCTTGCTTCTAATATGCTTCCTGGTTTATTTGTACTTAATTAATTGCTTTTTGTTTTTAGCCCAGATAGTATTTTACGATAACTTCAACAATCTATGGCCCTTGGATTGCTCTGAGAAAATAACGGGAAACTGAGCATATAAAAAAAAAAAAAAAAAACTAAAGGGACTCTGTTTTATATAAAATATGTGCAAAGTAATCCAGAAAATATGATAAACAAGTAACTTCAGCGCTGAAAGTCTGAACAAAGAAAGGGTTCACAATATCAAATCTGGAGAAGATGAGCTATCCCTGTTTTTTGGCATTCTTTTAACAATCTTGAGAAAGCTTCAGCCCATTTTATGGATGGAACTAACACAAATTATGAGCGACTAGGCTCTAAAGACAACATTTAGTGAAGTGGGTGTTCTGAAATTTTACAAATACTTGCTTGAGTGCTTCCAACAATTTGCATTGTATGCCATTTCCATGTTCGGTAGTATGAACAGTGTAAACAACATTTGTCAGTTATGAAAAGGAGCAAGATCAGGTCAATAAATATTCATCTAACCTCAGGTTTGAAAATCACTCTTGTTAGCAGTATGTCTCCAAACATCTAAAAGCAGGTTGCAAGAAAAAGATGCCAAGTGTTGGGAAAAAGCAATAGGTATCCATCTGTTACTCAGATTTCCTTATGTTCTTTTAATTTTTTAAAGAACTATAAGTAAGACATTACATATTTATTCACTTTTTAAATGAATCATTAGCCCCTTAACTGTGGCATATATTTCAGAAAACCGCACCAGAAATGAGTCTTTTTTGACTGTTTAATTTTGTTCTTTATATCAACATAAAATTTAGAAAATGGTATTTAGTTTAAAAAATTTGAAATTTTAAACACAGTAACTACTATGAAGCTATATTTGTATATTTTGCATTAGGATGTATTAGTAGATCAATCAACATCTTCGTTGTTTGCAAAATACAGATATATTTTTTTTTATTATTATTATCTAAAACCTGTCATAACATTATGGAAGAATGGAGTTTCAACACATTACTTTTTTGATCAAAACATCTCTCTCTATAGCTGGCTTCTTGACAGTTATAAAATATGCAAGGGGAGAAAATTTTTTATTTCATTTTCATTTGTTGGAACCCATATTTTTGCTCTGCTTTTTGATTTTAGGATTTGGCTTTGAATACATTGTTGATCATATCAGTTAGTAGGAAAATGCCTTTTTTGGATCATTTTTGCAGTTGATGGCTCATCATTTTATCTACTGTTTCATTCATGTTTTTGTTTTATATGTGTGTAGATATATTTGTGATGGTTTGGGAAGTGCTTTTTCTATTCATGTTGCACAAAAGTGGTTGATAAAAACACCAGTGAATTATGTATTTACAGTATTCTTCTTTCCCCTAACTTTTCTCTTAAAAGAGAGATGGGTGTGAAAGTTCTTACATCTCACTGTTTATCAAAAAGCTCAGTTATTAAAGCTGTTCTACTAAAAATACATAAAAAATATACTTGGTAGATATTAAAGTAGTTGAGATTAGAAAGGAAGAATTATCATCCCTTTATCTGAGGATAACTTTACTTTTCTGCACTGGAGGAAGAAGAATAGTAACCACACCAACTAAAGAGTTAAGGATATTTTTACAAAATGTGCAAACCCACAGGACAATCAGCCACATATATATTGAAAAACATAACTACTATGGGGAAAATTTCTTCTTTCATAATTATTATATATTATTAAAGTATCATTTGCCATTAAATTGCTGAGGTCACTGTTTTTTTGCATTAATAAGCAGTATTTAAGTTAAAGCTACATCTATTAGAAATCCACAGAAAGATTTTGATTCTTCACCATAAGCAAAAATTTCATTGTAAAGTTCCAGTTTGAATGTTAATGAAAGTCCCCTCCTTCATATATATGTGTCACAGTTTTCAGAGATTTTTAGTAAATCAAAATTAAAAATGGTATTAAATGGTTTTGGTAATAAATACCTTAAGAATTTGGGAAAATGTTTTATTGCCTAAATTTTTATTACTGTCTATCATTTTATTTAAAATTTGCCCACAAGTTGGTGTTTGAAATGATTTAAATAGAGTGGATTCTTAGATTGGTAGAATTATACTGTGCTGATAAATTATTTTAATCAGATTACTTAAAATATTGCTAAAAATTAAGATTTTGCATTGTAATAATACCTTTACTTTTCTTACAGGTTAAGGGAACATGTGGAAGATGAAACAAAATTACCTATTTTAGTATTTCCTGAAGGTTAGTATTGACTTTTCAATGCAAGCTAATTAATCCCTTTTTATTATCATTAAAATAATGCTATGCATTCGTAACTTTTTAAGCCATTACCAAAATAAAAAAATCATTCTCTTATCATGTCGCCTTTTCAAATCCAGCTGAATTCCTGTAGTTTCATGCTGATCATCTGCATTTTAATAAGCTACCCAGACAGCTGTAAAATGAGTTTTCATTCTAAAGAATGAGATCTTTTTCTCAAAGAGTTGTTTATTTTATGAATTCTTTAGTGTTGACCATCCAGATTTGAAAAATGTTTCCTATTTAATATAAAATCTCATTGATCAGATCAGTTTAGAAATGCAATGAGCATTTCAGTTTGGCAAAGTAAGAAGAGTTTTAAGATGCTAATATTTTCCTCTGATTAAGATTGTGAATCTGCGTAAGGGAAAGTAAATTTAATTATAGGTTTTGAAATATATAATGCTTGTTCTAATTCTAGAGATACCTCTTCCCCTCTGTTAAGAAATTTTTTTTTAAATTTGCCTGGGAGAAAAATAATAGTATGTATGTTAAAAGATGAAGCAGACATAATGCATCTGAAAAGCTACCATTAACAAAAGCTACTTCTGCTGTGTTATTCACGATACATACAAGAACCTGATTTTGCATGGTAATGCAAACCAGTGGAACCTCATTTTAACACTGTTCTTACATCTAAAAAGAAATCTGCAAATTTACTGCATGTTTTTTATAAGTCTTCAGTTTATTTTTAGAACCGAAAGTGAAATATCCAAATTGAAATGAAGAATATAAGGGGCTATAGCCAATTAAAAGCAGAAGTAGAACTAAATTTAGTCCTTCAAAAATGCTGTTATTTTGGTATTGCTGGTTGCAAGAAATTTCGCTGTAATTATTATATCACTCCGCATGACTTCCAAGAAAGTTAACCATAAATTCTTTATCATAAGCACTTTGTTAGAGTATTAAATGTTTGTGTACTTATTGAATGCGTATATTAATGTAACTAAAAGCAAAGCTTGTTGATTGTTCAGTTAATGCAATAATTTGGCAAATCTTACATACTTATTACTTCCATGTGTGAGCTCTAATTTAATTTATAAATGTTTGTGTATTGACTTACTGTGAAGTTTAGCAGAAGTAAAATATTTTTATGGAATCACATCAAAATACTATTTTTTCTTTAATATTTTTGCTTTTGATATAATTAACTGATTTTTTCTTATTATCGGTAAGATTTGAAACATTTCGATTTATCTCTTGGGTACACTTTTATCAGGCTGGAGACGAAACAGTAATGTGTTAACAGTAATCTCTCAGAATATAATTTTTTGAAATACATTTTGGGTTATGTTCTTTTATTACTGAATGCTATGCTTAGTAGTTATGTTTGAGTGCAATGCCGATGATCAACATGCAAAAATGAGATATTACCTGGTATAATTTGGCCTTTCTTTGTTTATCATAAACAACAGTTGATATTAACTCATTTTGTGTGTTTTTAATTCAGATTTGCATTTTAATGTAATTGAAAAGTGTTTTTTATAATATTAAATTTTGAATAATATTAAATGAATATTAAATTTTGAATGTATTTAATGTGAAATGTTAATGCAAAATAATCTATTTACAGGCACTTGCATCAATAATACATCTGTAATGATGTTCAAGAAAGGAAGTTTTGAAGTTGGTGGCACAATTTACCCGGTTGCTATAAAGGTATTGATAGTACTTTAAAAATTTGCTCTTATGTTGTAGTATTTAAAAAATTATTTGCATATCTTTATCATATCAGGAAAGTAGCACAACTTTATGATATATTTCCCTTTCTGAAATTGTCCCAGTTCTGGGAATGTCATTGCAGTTTTTCTTTTCCCCCTTCCACTTATGCTAATTGTTAAAAATTGTATTTTAATAATTATAATAAAAAATTTAAATAAATAAAATAATGAACTTTTTAAAAGTAGATTCTTGATGACCAAACTGTTAATTCTGGTGGCCTCTTATTGTCATTATTTATTGTATATTCACAGAACTCAATTCAGTTAGACTGTAAAAGGGAGACAATAATATGATGCACTTCTTAACTGTTGTTTAGAGACAGCTGATTTTATCCTGTCACTCTTACCTAGTAGGTTGAATGTGCAGAAAAAGCAATTAACAAAATAGTCTTATGTAAATTTTATCTGTATGAAAGTAAGTGATTTGTGAATTACTATTAATTCAAAAAAGGCCATAGTCCACTGGTAGTAAAATTATCATTTACATTTTTGGAAATGAAACTAAGTATTATTTTAATTAGTAGTGCTATTTACTGTCGATTCTAACAACATCTTTTGAATGAATATGATCATTAACAAGTAAGTGAATGCTTCAGAAGGGGATGAGAGTATTGAAATTGTACTACCATTAAATATCTAAAGATTATCTATCCTCTTATGACTATAAAAAAAAAAAAAAAAAG
>KK120313.1:0-13579 GCA_000611955.2 Stegodyphus mimosarum
TTACCCCTCAACTGAATTTTTAACACCAGACTTTTTCTTTGCTCATTCCAGTTCTCTAAACTAACCATTTGACATAACTGATCTAGAAAAAATGTTACATTTTCATCATGCTCCCCAGAAAAAGTAGGCAAAGCAGTTGCCAGACTCATATTCATGATATTATATTTCTTAGCCATTCTGAATTAATTTACTTTCCTTTAGTTCCACTATAAATTACTATTATTATTAATACTACTACATAGTACATTCCTAAATACACTATTGTAACTTCTATCAAAATTTTGTTTTACATGCATGGATGCAAGTTATTACATACTCACTGTCACACATTATGATATACATTCAGGAATCATTTCTTAAATACTGACCAATTTTGAACTGATATTACTACTTTCACACATCTATTTTTAATCATTAAATCATTTCACATTAGCAGGAAACATAGTCATATGGAATTCTATTTTTTATGTGCATCTGAATTTTCAACTTAAATCTTTTGTAATGATTTATATCAAATAGTCACAAAATTTCAAATATTTAAGCAATCATTAATAATATTCACACACTGGAATCACATGTGTAGCTATATTAGTAGGCATTTGCATAAAATGGTTCTCAACCTGAAATCATTTTCTATCCTGTTTAACAGGACCAAAAGTTAAAAATCAAATCAAAAAAAACTTTTTTGTCACAGCACCATTTATGTGGTGTTGTAAACGCGACTCCCTAATCCAATGTGATACTAGAAGTATCAAATATAAATTAAGTCTGCATAAATTTAACTAACCTAAAAATTAGTGGAGTACATTGCGTTTACTCTTTAAGATAAGAATAACAAAATGGTTGACTTACCCAATAACCCCCATGCAAGAGACTTGTAGATATCTTTTAAAGACACATTTATTTTAGCATAAGAAGCTTCTCTGGGTTAATAATATATTAATGCAGGTTACAAAAACCATTCATGAAAGGATTTACAGATGCTGTCTGATAGGATAGACACGCATGTTATTAACATCGTTCATTTTTAATGGAAAGTGCAGTTTCACAATCAGAAGACATCGATGACACGATACTTCTTGACCCTTACCAAAATGCCTATTTAAGGTGAGGCGTATTTTCCATGACATAAGAGAGCAATTTCTTGTATCTATACCCAATTATCGAGCACATGGCCGTCACCTTCGAAGATACGGGTTGCGAAGATTAAACACATTGAACACAAAGCACAAGAGGTATTTTCTTCTGAGGTAGATTCGTCATTTCATCCAGAGTTCTTATCCCTCAATTATGCACTTTTCATTAAATTGAAACTTGACTTCTCTTCCATCTCAGGTAACATATCATAGTGATGAGTCGATGTTTCCAAAATGGGATGGCGCGAGACGTGTGTGGCCTCACACGCTCGATTGAACGACGTTACGCAGAAAGGGAGAAAGAACTGACTGACTGACTGACTGTCAGGTATTGCCGGTGATGCAGTCCGAAGGACTGCGTGTCCGGCTCAATCAAATAGCCATTACGGCAGCATCACCATGTGTCAATCTTCACATAAACAAAGCTAGGAGGTGGCAACAAGGGGGACCAACATCGCAGGTCAGATAAACCGAGGATCATGGACAGGATGAGGCAAGATGTGCTCTCATCATAAGTGAATACACAATTAAACAATGAATTAAGTAAATACAACAAATCAAAATACAATAATAATGTAAAGCAAATTTAAAGTACAAATGATAGTGTATACACTATCAGGTGGGGAAATTTGAGTTACAGAGGTGAGCGGCTAGCGGGCGGAGGTCTCTATCTTCAGCCAAAATCTTATAACTGAAAGTATGAAAAATATTCATGTGTTCACACATCCGTGCTTTGTCATAGAACTTACTATTTATTTTCCTGGTGTGATTCTCCAATGTGTCGATCTTTAAATCGTGGTGAAGCGTAATATTGCTTACATACATGTGCGCGTTTGTAATAATGCGAAGCACTTTATTTTGAAGTATTTGCAATTTTTCCAAATCTTGTTTCCGTACAGCTGACCAGGCCGGAGAAGCATATGTTAGTATTGGTCTTATAATGGTGATATATATGAATCGTTTACTTCGGAGGTCGAGCTTCGAATACTTTCCGATCAGTGGTTTCGTACAGTTAAGTACATGGAAAGCCTTCTTATGCACATGCATGATATGATCACTCCAAGTTAATTGATTGTTAATTATTACACCAAGATAGGAGGCCTTTTGGACAATCGGCACTTTTTCATTAAATAGAGTAATAACTTCTCGTACTGGCATTTTTCTGTGTTTTCTGCGTACTATTAATAAGTTGGATTTTTGAGCATTTATTTTGATTCTCCACTTGGTACACCAATCTTCTATAGACGGGATGGTGCTCTGCAGCTTACGGATTGCGTGATTCGCATTTGCGGATTTCACGGCCAAAGCCGTGTCGTCCGCATAGCATCCGAGATAGAATTTATTTTCATCAAGTTGAGACTTGGGGAAATCAGCCACATAAATCAGGTATAAAATTGGCCCTAAAATAGATCCCTGTGGGACCCCAGCATTTATATTGCCGATTCTTGAGGGATCTTTGCCTATAGCCACCGTGAAGGTTCGGTTCTGAATAAAGAAAGCAATCAGTAGTATGATTTCTCTTTGCAGCTTGAAGTGGATCAATTTATAGATAAGCCCCTCATGCCAGACGCGGTCGAAGACTTTCGCCACGTCTAGCATGAGGATGGCAACATTCTGCTTCTTATGCAGCGCATCGCCGCAAAACTCCATAAGTCTAACCAGTTGCTTAGTACTGGAGAGCTCGCTACGGAACCCGAATTGCTCGGGTGGAAGGAAATTCAGATGCGGTTTTAGCCTGTTAAAAATGATTCTTTCAAAAATTTTGGCAAACCCAGATAATAGACTAATAGGTCTGTACCCGTCAGGCTTTGTTTTATCTTTGCCGGGCTTTGGTAGTAATATTACTTTCGCATGCTTCCACTTATCGGGAAAGTAGCTTAAATTTAAACTTGCATTTATGATGTTGGTAAATTTAGTGATGCAATTATTATCGGCAAGTTCTTAATGGCAACATTACTGATCGTGTCAAAACCAGGTGCCTTACGTCGCTTTAATCTTCTGACAATTTCCTGTACCTCAGAGAAAGAACCTGTCCGTCCAGTGTTTTTATACAATGCGGCGCACGTGGTGGCCCGCGATTACGATTACAGCGGCGATGACGATAGACTGCGCGCAGTGAGAATTCCATGTTCTCACACCTGACTGATTCCTTCTTCCAGAATTCGAAATTTAGGTTTATTCCAAACTAAATTCGCGCATTTTATATGATTTATTTCGAAAATTTGTATTTTAAAATAATTTTTGCAATTTTTTCAAAAAATGTTTGAATCTATAAAAGTTTGAGCATCATCTCAAAGTAGATGTATTTCTAAGCATGCCTGCAAAAAAATAAAGTTATTTATTCAAACCTTCCAAAGATTCATCTGAATTTACATGTTGGCACGCTTGAAATTTGAGATATTTGTTATAAGCGATAATAACGCCAAATGTGGTTTACGCACTTTGTTAAAATTGTTTGAAATTATGAACTATGACTTTTCCGTTCATGTACAAAGGAATAAAGGTAAGGAAAATAGGTTGCTGTAAATTAATAAGTTCGCCAAGTGAATTATTCTTGGCACAAACTGAATGCGCCAAGATAAATTTTTAAATTTCTTCATAAATTTCTCACCAAAAATTACAAAATTTAATATTTAGGCATAATTTGAGCCCTAGAATCAAAATGCGGAAAACAAATTGGCATGCTATTTCAGAAAAAGTCCGATTTTGTGTCAAAATACCTATGTTAGAACAATGCTAATGCTATATAATATAATTCTAATATATATCCTAAGCCGCGTTTTCGCAATTTGATTCAAGCTTTAACAAAGCGCAATTTGAATTTCGTCAATCGGCCCAGTACAATGGAAGATATAAACCTGTCCTTTTCTTTTTCGCAGTGTACCTGAAATTTTATCTCGAGAAGAAAAAGAGCAACTGATAGAAATTTTCTGTGACCGAATTCTAACTGAATATTTCAAAAATAACACATTGTTAACTTTTGGCTGAACTGAGAAAACAATTTAAAGGCATTTCAAATAAAGCTATTCAATTTTTGTTACCTTTTGCACAGCCTATTTATGTGAACAAGGATTTTCATCCATGTTGTATTTAAAAAATAAATACAGGACAAAATTAAAAGTGATACAAATTTTACTGTTAAAACTAAATGAAAGAAGACCGAATAAGGAATTGATCTCTCTTAAACAGGATCAAATTTCACACTACATTTTAGAATTAGAGTATTGTAGCTTAAATTTTGATAGTTAAAATGTTCATAATTTTTAATCTAATATTTTTATGCGTGTATATTTAATACAAATAGCCAACAGGTTGTGCAAATGGCAAAATATAGATTTAATTTTAATATTTCTATTGAGAAGTTGAAAAATAATCATTGTAAAATGTAGTGGTGATAATAAATTTTTCAATTTTTGTTTCGATGGTACACGTTATTCAAAAGGTTGAGAACCACTTATCTAGAGGTATATTACTAATTAAGTTGAGCATTAACCGTATAAATGCTTTCTCAGAAGCATTTGCAATTAGTCTCAAATATTTATTTTAGAATACTTCCAATTTTGACATACACCCTCCAGCGGATCGTTGAGCCGCCAAGTTTATCTACCAACATATGACGTTTCTGCAGAGGTCTGAAGACAAAATTTTCATATTTCATTAATGTGCCTGTAGATATTAAATAAAGTAGTGCTTGTAACGTCTATTCTTGGAATCCCAAATAAAACAGCCGAAATTTTAGGTACAGTATACAGTAAAATAAAATTACCCAGTTAAAAATTTCAACCGCGTAAACATATTACTTTACGTAAGCATATCTTTAACATTTTATATGCTTGGCTATCTGCTCAAAGTATCTTGAATCGCCCAGGATAACATAATGTTACGAATTTAAATTTAGATACCTAATTTTAGTAAAATTATAATTAAAATTGTTTTATTTTCCCGTGCAATGCAACACGAGACAAATTTTAAGAGAAGGCGATACAGGAAAGTTAAAAATACAGGAGCACGTACATTTAACATTGAATAAAAGTTCATCTCGGTAATTTATATTTAAATTGAATAAATGTAATTGAACACTATGTTAGCTGTAACTGTAATTCCACCTTTTTTGCTTTCCAGAGATCTCGAGAAGCAGAAATTACTAGAATTATCTCGCGTAGTCGGTTGAAATATATAAAAGACCGGAAAGACAGCGTTTTATTTTACTTGCTTAGTTACCTTTATTACGATTTGTTTAGTTCCAAGTGAACTAAAGCTATCTGAATTAGCTTTCTATTTAGATAACGCTACACTACATTGCGTTGTATTTTAACTTTTTATTAGTTTAAAGTGTAACTACTGAAAACACTGCGAGATATTCTGAACACTTATACGAATATCTCTGAGGAAAATTCAAGCGTTCTGATATATTTCTTTTGATAAGAATACATTTTTATTAACCTATTATTGGACTTGTGGATTCAATCTATTACGAAACCGTACGAAAGCAAAAATAACAATCTCTCGAGTGGTGGACTGGATGCTTCCAAATACCTATTGAGTAGGACAGAGAAAACAGTTCTCAAGGAAATACATAGGTCTCCCATTAAACACTGATTCTATTTTAACTCATTATTTGTGAGTGTATTTTTAAACGCAGCAAAATATATTTATTTTAAAAAATACTAACAGTAGTTGAAAAAAGCAGCAGCGTATGTCGTAATCATCCGTTGCAATACTGTTCAAATGTTCATTTGGCAGAGATAAAGCTATTAGGTATTGTAGAGGCTGATTATGATATTGTTACGAATTTCACATTTATTTGGCTATTTATTTAGAATTGCAATTAAAATTCCTTTTTATTTCCCCGTGCAACGCAGACGATTTTTGACTTGCTTTAATAGCTCTCATTTCCTCCTTAACGGATTCTTGACCCAATTTCATCTCTTCTTGAACCGCTTTCATCTCATCTTTAACAGATTCCTGAACAGCCTTCATTTCGTCCTTAACAGATGCTTGACCAGCTTTCATCTCCTCTTTAAATGCAGCAAAGGCTGCCATAAATTGCCTTAATTGTTCTTCCATTGCACTAGTTAATGGCATTCAAAAATCCCACTTCTGACACCAAAAATTGTTACGTGCGTACGGGTTCGTTATATATTGAATGCACAAGTCGTTAAAAAGTTAACAAAAATTTATTTTTTCCACAAGAAATGAATTAAAATGCTGAAATATTTCTTCACAGATCTTCGCACAATATCACAATATCTCAAACGTTTAGCAAAAACTCAGTTCAAAACAGATAAAAGAATTCTATCTCACAGCGAAATTGCTACAATCAATACAGCATTAAGTAAACAAACAGCAGTTCGCTTTTTACAGCTACAAGTATAACAGCAACAACAACAACTGACAAACTAACTGAGATGAGGTGTTTCACCTCGGCTTTTATAAGCTTTTTAATTATCAGTAGAACAATCACGATATTTCTAGATTTTTCTGGATGGCAACAGTAATTACGAGATATTTATTTATTAAGACATCTCTTTTATTTTTATTGCTATTTTTTTTTTCGACGCAGCTGTCTTTTCAAAAATCGTCTGCGTTGCACGGGGAAATAAAAAGGAATTTTAATTGCAATTCTAAATAAATAGCCAAATAAATGTGAAATTCGTAACAATATTCTTAGAAATACATTGCGAATAGACATATATTTCCCGATTAGGCTGCTTTGAAAAGGAATTTTTCGAATTTTGCAGCCAATGTTTCTCACAATTTATGGTTAAAACATTAATAAGGAAGGAAATTATGAAGCGATACACTGCACTATGGAATTCCTGATTCCATGCTTCACGACTTCGTTCATTTACTGCATCACATTAGTATGAGCTGCCACTGCATTCTTCTAATGATAAGAGTAGGAAGTAGGAAGAGAAGGGGTATGAATTCACATATAGGGAACTGCATGGGGATCACTGTTTTACATCTTTATAGTCGAAATAATTTATCAAATATACAAAACCATCTTCTCTGAAGATCTGAAACGTTGGCACTACATTGCCCTCTGACTATTATTATCAACAAAAGTTTCTTTTAAATCATTTCGATGTATAAATGTATACCTTTGGAACGGATGTTTAAATCTGGCGTATTTTAAATTTAAAGAATTATTTAATGATGCAAAATACCACAAATTCCTCAAATGATTCTTTTGCGTTTTTGTTTTCATTTATAACATTTGCTTCTTAGTTTGAGATTTAATCATAATTTGACAAAGCATATGAATTTATACGCAATTTTCTGTATCTGGCGCTTTATTATTATTTCAAGACCTTTTAGTGTTTTGTTATTAAGCAGCTTTGTTATCAAAGCCTTTTAGTGCTTTGTTATTAAGATTACTTCTTAAATAAAGATGCGTTTATATTCGTTCTTTGCAATAATTAAGAATCTTTAAAATTCTTAACAATTTTTGAAACTATTCACGAAAACGACGTGCTGTACGTTTAGACTGTCTAGACTTTGTCCTTTTTACTTCTTTGAGTATTAAGTTAAATTAGAGACTGCATTTGTTTCCTAGAATACAACATTTATTTCAGCTTAAGAAGTCATTTAATGTGCTCAGAAATTCATTTTATTGCGTTAATTTTATGGGTGATGTTATGTTTAACAAATTCTTTAGATTATGCATTAAACGAATGTTGCTAAGATATACACTTCTCCTTAGTTTAATTAATTTAACTCCTTTTCTTTTGTTCGTATACTTTCCTCTCTTTAATTATTTACAAAAGCTAAATTAGTAAACATTAATATTACTTTTACAGCGAATTTGGAAAAAAATGAGAGTATATTATTTTGATTATCACTGAATGAATGCTTTGACACGCAATTCACTGACTATCGTAAAAATGAAATAAAGATATAAATTGTTGACAACAACGTTTATGGTTATGAAATCTGCCAGACCGATAAACAGTTACAATTGTAATTCGTTACATAAGCTAAAGATAATTCAAAAAGGAATGGCAGTTTCTTGTATCTATTTCCTTGTATCTTGGTAACTATTTCCAAAGCTGTGTTATAAATAAATTAAGATTCAATAAATCGAGTATCGTTACAAGTACTTAGAAGGTCGATTGGTTGGTAAATGGCCTAACGCGTACAATAATACATGAGTACAAGTTCTAAAACTAAGTTTATAAGAAAATCTAGTGCTAAAAAAATAAAATATTTACTTCTTAGCTCTTAGTATGCAATCCTTTGAAGTGTATGCCCCATATTCATACAGATACTTGATTTCTATTTTGAATATTTAAACTCTTTAGTTATCATTAGATGATGATAAGGGAATATCCTTCGCCAGCCTTGCAGTATAAAATAACATAATATGATGTTGGGTTTCCTGAAGCGATGAATGCAAAAAATCATCTATGCCCTCACCGGGGGCGTATTCTTGAAAATTAAACTCTAATCTTCCGATTTTATGTCTTTCCCCACTTTAAAGGGATAGTAAAGAAATGAGATCCAGTTAACCAAATTTAGGTGATGATAATACATTATCGTATATCACATTTTAGATAGAAAGCTAATGAAGAGACCACGTGGCTTGGCTACTATCATCTACCATATTCTAATTAGGACGTCATTGCAGATATAATTATACTGTTTTTAGAGCGAGTTTTAGAGCGTTTTAGTGTTACTAGAGCAATTTTTTAAAGGCATTCCTAAAATCCAAAAGAAACATCAATTCAAAACTTAATATCTCGTTTAAGTACTTATTACTCTTCTAACTACCATAGTTGCTTAAGCATCAACAACTATTAAAATAATGTTTTCATAAATTCGCCAAAATATTGCGCTGAGTAGCTAAAATGATTCAAATTCCGTGTTCCACATTACGCGTAATGTGCTTTTAATTGTATGATCGCATCTTCATGTAAATTGACTGATTGCAGTACAAAGCGTCTGATCATGTCAAGGTTAATAAAACAGCTAATTATTTTGGTATAAAAACTTTAAGGATTGATTTAGAGTAACATAATATAGCTTAGTAATTTGAAAAACACACACACACACACACACACACACACACGCACGTACGCACGCACGCACGCACGCACACACACACACACACACACACGGAAATATATATATAGAGAGATAGATAGATAGATAGATAGATAGATATTTCTGTACACTAGGTTCAGTATTCACGTTTAAGCTTTTATAAGCAAGATAAAAATGTTGGAATAATAGTTAAACGGGATCGCACTGTATTAGTTATAGGTACCTAAAAACATAGTCTATAAAATGAAATTATTTTGGAAATTTTTAGGATGTATAGTTAACAGGAGGAATGGAATTTAGTATGTATGATATCTATCACATTTCAGTTACTACCGAAAAAAAAAAGAAATATTGTTCAAGTGCAACGAATTATGTCATTTATTTTCTTATTTCAAGCTAAACACTTTTGATGACCTTAATGGTTTTGTTCCGATTAATTAACAGCGGTTCTACTTGGCGTTGTGCCTGTTTTAGACAACCAGTGAGGATGAATTTTTTTATCTCATTTTTTTTATTTGTAACTCTTTTTGATGGATATTATTCTGATCCTTACTTATTGTTGAATGAGTGAGAATTACAGATACAGAAAACTCGGAAGACAAATCAAAATTATTCCGCTCAACTTTGTAGATAATATAAGATAATCACACTCAAGTTTCATGGAAAACTGAGAAGAAGGGACATAAGATTTTATAAATCTTAAAATGACTTTGGCTAAATCACATATATTAACTTTACTTGCGCAGAAACTTCTGTTAGAAAGGGTTGTTCCTTCTGTTATTATATACAATGAATTCTTAGTGCCGTAAGTAATTGAATAATCAAAACAGAGAATGTAAAATATCTGTATTGTAAACAACAACACTGAATAATTTATTACAGCTTTTATAAGCTTCAAAAGTAGTAGACTCTCGATTAACAAGCGTAACATTAAGACGACGTTCATAATCGCGATTAATCCAAAGGTACAGTAAAAGAAATGAAGGAAAGAGAAAAGGCCTACACTGTAATTCATGGAGAAGTATTAATGAAAATTTACCTTTGTTATGAAGCTAATCTGAAGCATAAATTCATGTAGTTTTAAAATCAGTATTCAAAGCACAAAATAGTGTACTATACGCAATGAAAGAAAACACATTATTAGAAATTAAGGAACTAAGTTATAAATAGTATTAAAGACAATATTTACAAGAGAACTTGAATAATATTGTTGCATTCGTACGGGCTCGTAATGGATTGAATGCAGAGATAACCAATGATAACCTGATAGAATTTATCTTCCCAAAAGAAACACATTTCTGTTCTGGAACTGTCCACAGAAATACTAATACAGCTGTTCTCAGTATCACAGAGTAGAATTAGTAGCTACCATTTAAAACTACTAACAGCGCTAAACACAGTGCAAAGCAAAGAGCATGTAAACAGCAAACCTCACACGGCGATCTCTTAATACTCCGAAGTCAACTCTGAACTAAACGCTCTAAACTCAAACTGAGAACTGATGCTCTCTCCGGTCTTATATACTTCTCTCCCGGCTGCCGGGGAATTTCCAGAACCGTTTCTCGAAATTACAGGAAGGCTTCTATGGTTGAAATGATGTATAACGGCCTGATATGGTTACAGTTACGTACAGGGATCAATTACAGTTATACCGGGCCAAAACAAAATGTCGCCGAAATTGGCGACGTTTGACCATTTCTCGATAAACGTGAAGATAAAACTTAGTCGTCCACACAATCGCCAGCTTGATCAAACCTTGACAATTTAGCGAGAGAGCCATTTACCTCACCGTTAAATAAATTTGCCCTTGTAATCTTATTTTTCCGGCAAAGCTTCGTCTCTTGAGGCATTTCATGTTACAATGCAAAAAATTCATAACAATATCATTACATTCAAACTGACGCGAAACGTCCAATCAAAACTTTTGTTTTTAAGTGGAATTTCTTCTTTAATGTTGAAGATCTTATCTCGCGAAGTTTCATCTTTTCACTCGGCATACTGTCATCCTGCTGTTCAGTGACATTACGTTTATTTCCTCTTTGCTTCGTCTACTGCTTTCGAAATAAACGAGTATTTGTGCCTTTCACTTTTGCAGTTAAAGAGAAGTCTGTGTTTTATCACTTTATTTTTGTTTAATGTCTGCGCTAAACGAAGGTTGCATTTTATTTTTTAGTGTTAAATTAATGGAGGAAGCTTTAATAATAAAAAATTGAAGCCATTAATCTTGAACTTGTTGGTAGACAGGTCTCCTGCCTACGGGGCAATAGACAAAGACTAGTCCAATAGATTAGGTATAGGTAAAAGTAGGGGGCACCAGATATTCACCAATAGGTGATCCAGGTGTTCTCTCTTCCTGCTAACTTCCCCGAAAAGCCTAGTTTTGAGCAGAAGGTGCACGCCTCACCCTACCCTGCGGACCCTACCACTGCCAGCAGTGCATTGGGGGCTCGTCTGCATATCCCGAGGGCTTCCTTAATACATTTTTTATCTATGAAAAGTTGCGTTATGCATGGTGGTACATGAATATTACTTCAACATGGTGATACAGTTGATTTTACATGGTAGTTACAAATTTGTTGCATATTGTTAAAACATATGGGTTGCGATTGTTCTCACTTGTTTCTCTGATTCAGCATTTTGTGGGTTGCAGTTCTAAAGTTCTTACAGTCAGCTTCGTGATGCTTGCATTTCTTGCAAGAAATTTCTTTTACATGTAGCATATTATACATAGCATATTAAATATAGCATTTTACATAGAGTTCCATTTTGTTGCAATCTCATGGTTTGCCAAAGTCCATATTATAAAAATTCTACCAATTTAATTCTATTTAAGGTATACTGTTATGAATATGCATGCTGTAGTGCAGTAACATTATTTTCAATTTCTAATTTATATTATGATAGAACAAGTATTAACTATTACATACCAAGTTTTGTGGAACATTTGCGTTATCCTACGTTTCGCTACTTATAGTATAACTAGTTATGGGAAGAACTGGGAGGGATTGTGTTACATGAGAGAACATAACTCTTGTAATTTTGCTGCTAAGAACTCGATTATTTTTTGTGTTTTAATTCGAAGGTGCTTATTTCCTGTTGTATATCTCAAAAACGGATCCAAGTACTGTGTTGGTTTTTTAAGATGCTGTTCCTCTGTTAAGGCACAAGAAAACATGTAGTGCTCTGGATCGCCGCTATCTCCACATACACATATGTCACTTTCAGAGATGTTTTTTTCATAGAAGTGTGTAGAGAAGGAGCCATGTCCAGTAATGTACCAGTTTATGTAAGGGTTAATGCTATTGTTCTTTTCTTTGATGCTTGGGATAAATCTAAAAGCTCTTCTGCCTTGTTGCGCGTTTTGCCACCGGTATTCCCATCTTTTAGTCATTATCTCGTTTAATGATTTTTTAATATGGGATTTAGGGAATGGGATGGTTGTTGAAATAGAGTTTTGATTTCTTGCTGCTTCTTTAGCATATTTGTCGGCTTCCTCATTCTCTAAGGTCCCTGCATGTGCTATCAGCCATTCAATAATAATTTTTGAATTGGGGTTTCTTAATGAAGAGTTGATTATTTCTCTGATAATAGGTGATTTGTGTGCCTTGTTTGAATTGCGTGTATGCTTGATAAAGAATCTGTTTTGATTTTCACTGCAGGTAGGTTATTACTGATACTATAGGTAACTGCTTTCTGGATGGCCAGCGCTTCTGCTTGAAAAACTGTGTTAATGCTATTTAGATGATATTTGAGAATTTTTGGCTGTTGGTGCATTTGATGTATTACTATGGCACATCCAACTCCTTCTTCATTTTTAGAGCCATCTGTATATTTCCGTGTTGAATATTTCTTCGGTGTTGCCGTTGTGGTTGAATTTAAGACGAATATTTGGTTCTATGGTGGGATGAATTTCGTAAGGATGTTCTGATTTCTCATAGTTCTTGTTTTCGAACTGGATGTCTTCTATTGTGGAGTCTTTCTTTAGTTGAAGGAGTTGGAGGAGGTGGTTTAGTTCTGACAAAGTTTGTTGAAGACGTCGAGGCTTTCATTAACATGTTTCATCATGATTTCCCTCGTTCTTCCGCTGAAGACAAACGCCGCGTCGTCGGCAAACGCTATGGCTTTGGCATGGTAGGGCCATACATGAGAAGTGATCTTGTTAAATGTTAAGTTCCAAAGATTAGCACTTAGGCATGATCTTTGTGGGCAGCCGTGTTGTTGTGTCCTTTCTAATAATCTATTGTTGTGTGGGATTATGTTCTTCCTGTTACTGAGGAAAACTTCAAGGATACTGTAGATATTTTGGGGCATTCGATATCCCTGAGTGCCTGTTTGACTGCAGGCCACCACCGGGAGTCGAATGCTTTCCTTAAGTCCAGGCAGAGAAGGAAAGAGTG
>KK120313.1:13777-31436 GCA_000611955.2 Stegodyphus mimosarum
TTATCGGCTTTGTTTTTCTGGATTTCCTCTATTGCCACATCTATAACTTGTATTGTACACCTTTTTGGCGAGAAGCTGTACTGATTGTTGCTGATGAATTGTTCTTATGAATATGGTGCCTTAATCTTCTGGCTATGGCCCTTTCGAAAATCTTTTAAAGGGGTGGAGGAGATTTATAGGGTGGTATGCCTCTGGACTTTCAGGGTCTTTATCTTTTTTACCTGACCTACTTTAACCTTCTGAAGGTCTTGACAAAGTTAAGGTATTGTTTCCGAAAGCCTCACCAGCTCTGTGAACAAAGCTTTCGAAAAGCGCGCAATGCTTTTTTCACTGAATGCACGGAAAGCCTTAAGTAGTTTTTTTAATCCCCCCCCACATCTGCGGAGAATCGTCACTTTAACTGACTAGTGTACGCTGTAAAAATATCAATCACTGTCAAAATTTTGCCCTTTGGTAGTCTTTCAAGAAGGTATATATTAGCTTTGTTATCCGACTTAACAGTACTTGTTCGCTTTAGTTGGGATTTATGTTATTAAATTTTGTGAAAAACCGCAAATCAAGACATTAAAGGAAAATAATTATAAATGTTTATTTTTTTTCTGTTCATAAACCCGCATTTTTACGTATGCATCTATATGTGTGTTATATGTGTTTATATACACTTATTTATTTAAGTTTTTATGAGCAATTTATATGCATGCGGCATAATATCAAAATATTTTTGTGTGTCTAATAACCTTCACTTTAATTATTTAACTTACCTCTTATATATGGTTACTTGCCTAGGATAGAAGGAATAGTTTCTTACGGAAACGGTATGATTTTCGATATGTTTTCCTTATTTTTTAATAAAGTAAAATATCTTGGGAACTTAGAAAATTTCTTATTTTATCTGTAGCTTTGGGTATTTTTTATCCAGACTTTATTTGAAACTACGGATATAAATAATATTTCACAACTTACTTGGTATGACAGAACTAATTAACTGAACATGAAGTAAAAAACTTGTTTATTTCCTAATCATAATCACAGACGTGCATGCTTTTATCATGCATTTTTCCGCTTTTGTGTATAGCAAATAAGTAAGGAAAGCCGCGAGTTTATTAATTGTGCCACAATGATGTTGTTTTCTTTAAAATCTAAGAAAATATTAGTATATTTTACTATTCCACTACTTATTTTTTGGGGGCTAAGAGGAAATAAACAGTTGCTCTTATAAATCTTCGTGTTGAAAAATTATAAGAGCATTAATGAAAAAAAATCGGATTTTGATGGATTGATTCTTAAGGGTTCTATTAGTGTCTATATCTTAAATTCTTTCTGTCTGTATATATAGAAAGAATTAAACAGAGACATTAGTCTAATGCTCTTGGTGCTTACTTATTTTTAAAATTTTATTCAATTTGATTGTGGCAAAACACTCAAAGGTTATTTGCCTAAGGATAGGGATGTCTTCGTGGACAAATTTCTGAGGGAAATTGGTTCGTATATATACTGCACGTGGGGAAAGCAAAAAAAAAAGCCTACGCAGTGAGCTCGTTCGCGGAACTGGAATCCTGGGTCAAATTACCAGCATTCAGAGAATTTCTTGCTCGTCTGCTGATGGGCCAACGGTCTTGATGCGTTTTATGCGACATGAGTTTTTGTACGTGCAATCGGAAAATTGAAAACATTTTTTCAAAATAATATTATAGTTAAATAGACGTAACGTATAGTTTTACTACACATTTTCTATCAGTATTACTTTCAGTATAGTTTTCTAATATAGAAACATAAATTTTTACATATTTGGATTTATAATTTGGTTTTTGATACATTGAACTAAGATTATTTCCCAGAATTCACCATATTCTTTAATTTTATTTTTCAGTATAATAATATGCAGTTATTTTTATGGATGTAAATGATGAAAGTTTTGAGACATGAAAAGAAAAAATTTATGTTTGCACTAAAAAATGCAAATTATAACGAATTTTAAAATAAAATTGTGTGTGTGAACTAAAAGAAGCAAGCCAGTCATATGAAAGTTTTGTTCATATGACTGGCTTGCTCAGTTAGAAATAAATGCATAACATTTTTTCCGTCTTTCCTCTAAGAAACTAAAATTAAACAGCGTACTTTTTTTTACAAAACAAAACGCGTAATTTATTCATTTTCACCAAATATTATCGTCCTGCATTATATTTAAAGAAATTAAATAATGAAGAATCTGCATGAATGTATATTTCTCGCATTGTGAAAAAACGACAGTATCTAGAGCCATCAAATTCTGAATAGCGAATCCTCCATACCAGCATGTACACCTTTAAACCCGAATTTTTAATTTCAAATTTATTTTATTAAATCTTTCATGGTTTGTAAATCTTTAACGAATTTTTGATTAGAAAACTCAAGAATTTCAAAGCGAGCAACGGCTCAACATTGTAAGGAATAAAACATTTTTATCTCCAGCACGCAAGATTGTCTATCGGAAATTCTAAAGATACGCTGTTTTTAAATATTTTATAACACTGCTGTTGAACTGGAATTTGTGTGGTTTAACTGCGAAGAACATGATAGTTAATAAATAAAGATAACAACACAAAACGTCAAAAAAAGTCCCTTTGGGCGTAATATAAAATCTGAATGCTTTCGGAATTTATTTCAATGTTGCAATTTTATAATTCCTTTTTAAAACCCAAATGGGCGTTAGCCCAGAAAAGCTATTAGTTTCGTAACGGCATTTTGCATCGAATCACTTTAAATGCCCGAATCACTTTTCTGATATGTTGCCAGTAATATTATTGCCCTGTGTTATATTTAAACAAACTAAATAATGGGAATCTACATGAATGTATGCATGCTTTTCGCATTTTGAAAAATCCACGTTACCCAGACTCATCAAATTCTGGATAACATAGTCCTCCACCCGAACACTTGGAAGCCCGAATCTAGGAACCTAAAATTTGTTTTTATTGTATATTTCATGTTCTGTAAAACTTCAACGAACTTTTGATTAGAAACTCAGCAGTTTCAAAGCGACCAGTGACAACACTATAAGGAATAAAACATTTTTGTCTCCAGTATGTGTCTCCACAGTATGTATCGGAAATTCTAAAGATATGCTGTTTTTAAATATTTCTAGCCCAAAGTGACGTTAGCCCAAATGCTCTTGAAACATGTACGTGTCTGTAAATGAAACAAATTGCCGGTTTGGACCTAATATTTATTGTTTTCATTTTTTATTTATTTTTTTGTGTACGGAACCCAGTTTTACATAACTTTACGAACAAATGGCTTGCGCTTACGTTATTTTCTTATTTTTTATTAAACGTTTCAAAAACGTATTTAAAATAAATGGATTTTATATCCAGTTGAAGAAAGTGAGTAACTGTCAAAAGAAAAACTGAAGCAACGAGTATAAAAAGTTTTCACGGATCGTATTTTTAAAATAATCTATTTAATCTTTCTAATTTAGAATAATCACTTAAAAGAAGAAAAATGCTAATTTTTTTGCAATGATAATAATAGAAAAATAAAGGGAATAAAGATGCCTGCAGATTTCTTTATGTAGAGTAGTATTAAAATAAATTTCATAATACTTAATTTTAATAAAACAGAATTATATTTGTATAAGTTTCTCATATTTCATAAAAAGCATGTGCATATTTGTATCCTATAAAATAATTTGTTAAAATTCTACAAGATATTTGACTGGGTTCCAGACACTGTTATTTCATAAAATAACAAGCAAATATTTACATTGTATACAACAATGCCTTTAAAGATTACGTTAATTCAACAAATGCAAATGATATTCTCTTCTTCGAGCTTTTATAAAAGGAGTGTTATATAAACCATTTAATAGAAATGAATTTTTTTTCTCTTTTATCACTTTCATTTGATATTATGATGATGAATTATAATGTTGTTCTGCCGTTACCTGTTTTCTTATACAACTGAATGAATTTTAAAATATTTATTCCTCTTCTTGAATTTATTTTATAGCTCTAAAATTATTTTCGATTATATTTTCGCTAAATAAATAGTTTGTTTAGAGAAAGAAAAATTATATCTCAAATGATTTTGCCATTTCTATTTTAGAAGAATACGTATTTATCCGGGAAAATCTTAAAAAGAGTACAAGCGGCTATGATTATGGTCTAAGAAATTAACTGAATAAAATTAGGCTTTCAGTTATGGACTATTTTGGCTATGAATATATGAGAGACATATGCGAAATTTAAGTGCCTATACAGCGAATGTGCGAAAAAAGTGCCTTTGAATATGTTGTTCCTTACCTTGCTAAAGAAAATTTAGAAAAATAAAACTGTTCGAAGCACTTACAAAAGAGGTTTAAACTATTAAAAACTGCATTGAAAAACTTAAAAAATGAAATTTCTGTGTAATTAGTGGTTGAAAGTAATATTTGAAATCTGTCCTGCAAAATTTCGATTAAAAATGTATATCAGTTAATTTGCGTCAGACGACTATGGATTTCTTGTTCTAATAGTACATTGAAAAACATGTTATTCATTGACATATTTATTTCTTTTGGAGAACAAAAACAAATTTGCTTCATAGATTTGTAATAAAATGAGTAAAAAATTTTCGTTGTGCGGAAGGCTATTTTTATTTTTATTTATTTATTAGTCCAAAGGGGCAATTTGCTAGACTATTAATTTCGTTTTGGCATTTTGCTTCGATTCACTAAAAGCGTTGTTTACTTTTTCAAAGTGTTGCCACCAAATATTATTGCCCTGTATTGTATTTAAAGAAATTAAATAATGAGGAATCTACATAAATGTATACATGTTTCTCGCACTGTGATAAAACAACGGTATCTAGAGCCATCAAATTTTGAACACTGGACGACGGGTGGAAACGTTTAAAATCTGGAGCCCAAATTTTAAATTTGGAATATGTTTTATTATTGATTTCATATTTTGTAAAACGTTGACGAATTTTCCATTAACAAACTTAAGGATTTCAATGCAAGTAATGGCAACGTTGTACAGAAAAACATTTTTATCTGTAGCGTGTGAGACTGTGTCGGAAAGTCTAAAGATATACGCATTTTAAAATTATTTTGTGATATTGCTCTTGAACTGAATTTTAAGGTTTAAGTGCGAAGGGCATGATATTTAATAAATAAATGTAACACACAAAATGTTAAATAAAGCCCCTTTGGACGTAATTTACATTTTTTTTCCTTTTTTCTTTCTTTCTTTTTTTTTTTTTTTTTTTTTTTTTTTTTTTTTTTTTTTTTTTATTTTTATGAAACCATGTTTCTGCCTTGATCGGTGAAAAAGTTGTTTAGTTGATCAATTTTTTTGAAAGCATGTGTACATTACAATTATATTAATTTAGTGAATACGATATCTCTTTGTTATTTCAAGAGTACATTTTTAGAACTCGGAAAAAATTATATTTAGAATTGGAAGAATTTATGAAGAAATTTAATAATTTTTCCGCATTTTGCAAATTTTTTAAGAATTAAGAAAGCAATACCTAAATAAAATACGAAAAGATATTAAAACACAAATTAAATGGTAACAAATGACCCAAGATATAAATGAAATTTGCATTTTCATAATACTTATTTCAGTTCTTTTTTTTGTCCCCAAATTGATTTCTTTCTCAAGAAATGTATTTTTGCTCCGAAACTGAATACCAAATCGTGCAATTGGTATCATTGACAGTGACAAGACAAATATTATCCCATTTGTATCAATAACGGTCGTTTCTCCATGTATAATGTGGATATGAGTCAATTCCGCTTATAAAGTCCTCCACCAAAGCTTTACTGCTCTTACGCACAGAGCTCTCAAATACACGAGTCCAGTAATTAAGGGATTAACATCACTAGATACGTAACTCACAGTAGTAAGCACAGATTTTTATTGATGCATAACCAAACATATAACATTACGATAATTAACTCAAAAAAGTAATACGCCTACCAATGGTCAAGCAATAAAATCGCTGAGTACAGGTAGTTCAGTTCGAATACTGGCGAATCTGCTGGCTGCATGGACGTTTTCAAGATTTTTCCATTGTGTAACTTGTATAGGAGCCAGTTTGCCTTAGACAATTCTCCATGAAGGCATCTCTCCTTTGGGTGATAGCCCTCAAGCTCTTTCTCGAATAAACCAAACCAAAAATAAATATTTCAAACGAAGCAAAAAATAGATATTAAATTTTAAATAGTCCTTTTTTGTTCTTAGGATGTGACATTAATTTCGTGGACGTAAAGGTATGAAATCATAAAAACTGCACAGAAAATAAGATGCATACATATATTAGCCATTTTAATAAAAAAGCTCAATCGTAAGTATTAACAAATGAATTTAAATGGTAATCAGTAACACTAGTTGTTCGACATGGAATTGAGTTTTCCCTATGTGTAATGTAAATACGAGCCAGTTTCCTTTAAAAAAATCCTCCACGAAGACATCCCTCCCCATACACAGGTAGCCCTCCTTTGTCTTATCAATTAACCATAGTTGTAAAATAACAAATCGTTTTCCCTCCGAAAGTCGTCCATGAAAATTAAAGTTGTCTATTTATCTTTATCTGAGCATCTAATTGTGTCATTTCAAATCTTGATCCAGACAAAGAATCAGAAATTCTTAGTTCCTTTTCAGAAATTTTTTGCATCACCCATGTCACTATTATATTTTTTCCACCTTCGTATAATTGTTGCGACGACTTTATAAAAACTGTTTACAGTTTTCTTCTACTAACAGTTATTTTTCATAAATATTTACTCTTACCTGCTGAGTATTTTATGTCCCAACCATTTCGAAATTTGGAATAAGCACATGTTCCTAATAGTAAAATATTGATTATCAAATATCATTTGGACCCTTTTTATTAGAATATCATTTGGACCCATTTTATTAGATAATATTTTCAGTAAAACGGAAGTATTTTGCTTAGAGGATCAAAAATGCATCATATGATTTCATGTACTTTCAGTACTTTATTTAATCAACTTCAAAAAGCGATTTAATTGCTTACGATATTATTTGGGAATGATTCTTATATCATGCCAAGAAAATTTCTCAGTACTTGTTTTTAGACCAGAAATCAGAGGAGCAAAACCAATTTTTTTTAAAGAAACGCAGCTTGTTGTCATATTTCAATACATAAAATGCCCAACTTCACATTCCCAAAACTAAATAACATATAAATGAAAACAAACATATAAATGAAACATTACTTTAAAATGAAATTACACGATTTGAATTCTCAAAAATCTCATTTTCATTTCAGAGCAATTATTGAAAATATATATTGAAGTAACTGTGTTTGTGAACTGTTATAGTAGTTTAAAAAATACAGTATTTTAAATCAATGCCCACAGCTAAAATTAAAAATTATCTCAAATTTCTGTGTTCCTGCAGACATTTTAAGATACCTGTTTAAGTATTTATTCCATGCTAAAAGCAAATATTTGTTAATTAGGTGATGCTAAATTCTTTAAAAGTTATTCAATTACATTTACTTTTGCAGATGAAGTTTTGTTCGGCAAATTTTTCGCATACACAAAGCTTTCGGTTGAGGCTTTTCAGTATTTTCCAGTTTTAGCACGAAAGTCGCCTTCAGGTCAGCACATGGTACGGCTGGATTTGATGGTTTTATTTATGACCCTCGTATTCTAACATCTTTCTCTAACGATCGCTATTTCTCCACTACCAATTAAGCGCAACAGGAGGTCGCGGGGACGAAAGTACAGAATATTCCGTCCTCAACGATTTCGAGGTGGAAAATACAAGTCAGAAAAAATCGTTCAAAACAATTTTGGATCCATCAAGAGCTGACAAAATATCCCGTTTGTAACGATTTGGAAAATCAATTATCTTTCAATGTGGAAAAATCCGTCTGTAACGCTGAGAGGGTTAAGGATGTCAGGAAAAACTCTAAATTGGAGGCATTTGTTAAACAGGTCCTTTATTATGCAGGGACACTTTTTGTTTACAAGTTGATACACTATGTTGCATAAGCCATTGGGTCTTGGCGCTTTTCTCCTTGGTAGTTTCTTTATAATGGAATTAATCTCCTTTTTCTGTGAATAATGGTTCATTTTCCGTGCTTGGAAGCGTGATATCGTTCCTTATTTTCTTCTGTTCTGGAGTGTTCATTTCTGGGTTATCTTTTAAAAGTATTGAATCTAGCATATCGTTAAGTGTTTTAATTGCTGCGTCTTCATTATTGTGGAAGTTTTGGATTGTTGGGGGAGGGAGTTTTATTTGATCCGGTTTGAACATTTTCTTGGTGCAGATTTTATAAATGGTACCATACGGATCACTATTTTTAGTACAGAATTTTCGCCAGCAATTAAAATTACTTTTCATTATAAGTCTTTTATAACTCGCCTCTTATTTGACGAATTTGAGATATGCAGTTTGTTTTTCTTCAGCTGTTTGTGCACTTTTCATTTTTCTTTGGAGTGCTTTTGTTTTTCTCTGTTCCGTTCTAAGTTCTAAAGTCCACCAGTTTACTTTGCTCTTAGATCCTTCTTCTTTAGTTCTGAAGGAGTTATCACAACACTCTTTTATTGTAGCAGTTAACAAGAGGGCTACTTCGTTGACTTCTAATCCTGTGCCAGCTTCGGTGATTTTTCGGTGTACTGGGTCTAAGTTTTCTGTTATTATTCTCAGAAACTTTTGGCTTGTGCTTTTGGAAATTTTATATCTTTTCATTTTTATATAAGCGTTATGCTGTTCTATTGTGAAGGATATTATTTTATGATCCGAGATCGTTGTTTCATGATGTACTTTCCAGTTGTTGATGCTATTGGAGAGATGGTATGAAGAAAGTGTACTATCGGGCCATCCTCTGCCTGAAACTGTCTCGAAGGTTAGACGATTATTTCAACAAAAGGGAGACAGTCTTTAAAATTTACATGTTATTTACAAAGAAGAATTTTTAATGGTTAATATTTCTTACCAAAGTACAATTTGTTATGAAATTCAATTGCACATTATATTAAATAACTTGAAAAATTCCCTTAAATATAACAAAGAGTTGATTCGTGATTATAACTCAGAGGAATAAAATGCTAGAGCAGAAGGAAGTTATATTGTTACAATGATGATCACGACCATGCTGTATCTTGATTTCATTTTCTTTATAATTCTTTATCTGTATGGCCAGAGAAGCAAATACAAATCAGTTACCGAGCAATGCAATATAAAGGTTTACATGCAAGGTTTTGGATATAAAAAATGTCTTCGTGTCGCCGCAATGATCTATGTTTTATAGACGAAGTTTACCAAAAACTCTTCCATTTATATCCACAATGTAATGCAATGTAATGCATTCAAATGCAAATTCGGTAAATAAAACACCAGTAAAACTTCAAGGCTCCGGAACTGTAACATAGCAATACTATTAAACAATACCCTGAAGATTCAGCCCATTAGGTAATAAAACTAAAACGTAAATTATGTAAAAATACAGAATATTTGCAAAAATCGCCACATAAATTTATAAAGAGCCAAAACTTCCAGAAACACAATTAAAGGTATTACTTCAATTTTTAAATTTCAAATACTAACTATCAAAATAGTATGCACTTAACTTCGAAGTATAAAAATATACGATTTGATCACAATCGAATGAAACGCAAGAAATGTAAAAGAGAATGCAATTAATAAATTAGGAAAAGAATTTGAATGCAGTGCAAAAAGATAATGTATACAGTTATACAATATTATTTAAAAAGTGAAATTTCAAAATTTTCCAATTCAGCAATTCCAATATTTATATACTGACAGCTAAACCATGAACAAAAGATTTAGAGTTTCGATAATGCTAGATTTTTTAATTATGCAGAATAATTATTTCATTATTTCATATCATATTCTCATTACATAGACACACACTCCTAAGGGGCAATTTGCCCTCAAAGGCTATTAATTTCGTTTTAGCGTTTTGCGTTGGTTCACTATAAATGACGGTTCACTTTTCAAATTGTTGCCATCAAATATTAGAGCCCTGTGTTATATTTAAAGAAATTAAATAATGAAGAATCTGCCTAAATGTATGTATGTTTCTATCACTGTGATAAAACAACGGCACCTAGAGCCATCAAATTTTGAATAACGTACGTTTCCGCTCGAATATGGGCATACGGCAGCCCAAATTTGGAATTTGGAATCTTTTTAATACCTACATCATATTTTGTAAGCAATTTAGGAGTTTTTGATTAAGAAACTCAAGGATTTCAAAGCGAGCAATGGCAATGTTGTACCAAAAAAAAAAATTCTCCAGGGCTTGAACCTGTGTATCGGAAATTCTAAAGATATGCTCATTTAAAAATTATTTTGCGACAAGGCTATTGAACTGGATTTTATGGTTTAAGTGCGAAGAACATGATACTTAATAAATAAAGATAACCCATAAAACGTTAAAAAAAGTCCCATTGGGCGTAATGTAAAACCTGAAATCTTTCAGATTTTTTTTATTATTGTTTCGTTATTTTTTATACTCTACTATTTTTCATGCACGAAGAGAATATTTCATTGAAATATATCATACGAAATCAAGGTGAAATAATCATGCAAATATAAAACTAGAATATTCAATTAGACACTTAAATGCTTTTATATACTTAATACTCGAACAAAACACAGAAAAAGGTCAGAAAATATGAATACAGCATATTTAAACTCATAAGCAATGAGTGCAATTAAATTCAAGATTTGTGTACAGTGGGGAATTATGTACTAAAAGATCAATAAATTCAACTGCACAAAATTCTGCAAACTCCAAGAAACAATTTTGAAATTTACAACTAAGCTGTTCCATAATTCCATACGATTAGTGATAGTTCAAGACTAATACACATTTAAGTGTAAATTAAAATATAGTTTAGTTAAATACAAAATAAGATACAAAATATTTAATTTAATTATGTGAAAATGTAATAAAATTGAATACAAATAAAGATGTAAAGTTAATGACTTCACAACACAAGGGTATTCTAACAACACAGTTCAGCGCCCCCCCCCCACCGCTTGCATTTAAGTACTGTTACTTAGTACTTTAATCTAAGTGCCAAATCAAGATATAACACAATTACTAGGAAAGAATTTGAAAATATGAATTACGTATAATTAAATTTGAATATTAATAAAATTGAAACAAAATTACATATAATAGATGCAGATGCAAAATTATAAGATGCATTTATGAATATAAGATTTGTAAGTTTAGGTATAGAAAGTTATTTCAATAATATAATTACAGATTCAGTTTAACCATTTCATAATTTCATATATAAATCATGAAAATTTAAACATCACATAAATAAATACTGAAATTTAGTCTAAATCATTTCAGTTAACAATTTGGTACCTAAAATAAATAGAATCAGCATAAAATGAAAGCACAGAATTCAATTTTGGAGTGAAGTCTCTTGAGATACTCAGAGTTTTCATTAATATACTGTATTTGATAACTCTAAGTCCTTTAACCGAGGCTCTTTTTTATATCTCTTGCTTTAAAAAAATACCTAATGTCTCTGCAATGGCGCCCGAACTAAAAGGGTGGTACATGATGACTCTACACCACCAGAATTTGGCGGTTGGGTCACCTAATCCCCAGCGCCCTTTAAAAGGGGGAGTATGTAAGGTATTTCTCCCGCCTCCCTAGCATGCCTTCGTGGCGTAAGGGTCAGCACACTCGTCGCGTATTCGAGAGGTCCGAGATTCGAGTTCCGGCGATGACGTTGCAGTGGATTTAACGGTTGGGTCCCAGAATTCCCAGTCGCCCTTTAAAAGAGTGTAATATAAGGTATTTCTCTCGCCTTCTTAGCATGACTTCGTGGTGTAGGGGTCAGCACACTTGGCGTGTATTCGAGAGGTTCATGGTTCGAGTCGCAGGGAGGACATTGCTCTTTTTACATCTCTCCTGCTTCAAAAAAATCCTAATGTCTCTACGAGTTCATAATCCAAATATTTTGGATCTACTCAGCCTTACTATCACAAATACAATTGCTAGAAACTGTAGAGCCAAATTTGTATAAATATGCAGGTATTGTAACGTGTTCATTACAAAAATGAATTTTATAAAAGCTTTTGAGTTATAAACCAGTTGTGACTTTCGGGAATAAGTTGCGCCCAGTTTGCACGGTGTTCCATAGCATTTGCTGGGTAGAAACAGAAATATTCCTAAGGCACTATTTTAAATGTGACATGAATATTGGAATGTATGGTATCCTAATATTTGGATTGACTTTGATTGATTGTTATCTTTATTTGATAACATCTTTGGCAAAACTATTAGCTGTCTTTATCCCGATGGGGACCAATTCAGATCCTTGAATTTTTATCAATCTGGTATTTTGAACTAATTAATTTTTATTTTTGCTTCAGGTTATTTCCAAAATACTGGAATGGCTGTCCCTGTGAATTATTACCTGAAAATGAAAAATCCAAAAATTTATTTATGATCAGTAATTCTGATTGATGTGTGGAGCTATCTTTTCTTAGTTTTACTGTGACCAAGGATGTGTTAGATTGCTGTTCTTATAGGACAGAAAGCACTTGCAGCTTTTGTATCCATTTTAGATCCGTCGGTAAAGATGTCGATGATACAAATTGGTGCTTCCTTTGGTGGCATTGGGAATCTTTCTTTCTGGGGAGTTCTATAAATATTCCCCATATTCTTCCTATTCCTGCAGTTTTATATCTGCACGCATTCTATGAATTCTTACTGCAACTGCGCACAAATACTGGGAGATAAATTGGTAAAGATAAATTGAATAATGTCTATATTACCAGGAAAGTACACCCGAAATGAAAGTTCCTGGAAAAATCCAATATTACGTTCTGTTTTGAATCGCAATGCTAAATTTAAGATTACTACAGATTGGCCTGCGAAATGTTAACACTTGAACCTGTGATATGGTTGAAGCTGAAAATGATGATGTAGACAGGCACAGAACTAAAAGAAAATTTATTTATACTCTTGTCTTCTCTTGTAACGTTCTCGAAAATTTTTTCCTAAGTTTAACATTTGAGATGGTTGGTTGGATGAAATGTGCTTACTCTGTGTTCCTTGTTCGAATTTACGCAATCTATACATAGGTTCCATACATACGCTTTTGGTGCAGAGCTGTGTAGTATGGTCGTGAGTGAAGCCTATGTTTTCCTTGCAACGTCTATTAAACTGGCTAACAAAGACACAGTTTTCATGCCTTAAAACTCTAAAGAACTGCCTACATTTTCATGCATTGAAATCGATGTATACGCTGTAAAATTGCTTTGATTTTCCTTTAGTATTCAAAGCCAAGTTATATACTTAAATTGTTTGACAAATCTACCTTGCGCAAGGGAATTCTTGGCTATATACCACTTTCATCCGCAATTTTGCTTTACGTTTATGGTTTGCGATAGTAATGTTTTCATCGTTCCTCAGTAAACAATATAAATATTCTTAGGCAGCGCTCGATTAATCCCCTCCAGGAATCTATTGTAAATAAAATATTTGGTGTTTGTTTACTCTGTAGCTAATAAATGAGATGAAGTTATATTCATGTCTTCTGAAGGCGAAATTATTCTACTATATACATGTAAGTTTTTATCCTATAGGGTTAATGTAGCTTAAAATATTAGTCTCTTACCAATAGTTTACAATGAAAGAAAATTATCTGGCATGATGCAAACTTTATTTTTCGCAACTAAATATATAAGCAAACATTGAATATAATTACTTCCAGGCAACAAAAATAATTTGTTTTCATCAGCTTTAAAGCTAGAATGCAAGCGTGGATACAGGATTTTATCAACGAGTGCATTTCCATTAAGAAATAATTTTATGAAATGATACATATAAAATGTGCTTTTTCGTTATAAGATTAATAATTATTAGCCAGAGTTGCCATCATTTTCTATGCTCTCTATGCTTTATTTATCCTCACTTGATTAACGTTTGCGTCATATTATTTTTGCGTCCGATCACTTTTCAAGTAAATGATGTTGCCATCCAATCTTATTACCTTGTACCATTTTTTAAAGAAATAATATGATGAATATAAAAAAGCATGGCAACACAAATAAAATGATGTTACCGTCAAGGCTATCTTCTTGTATTATTTTGAAACAAGTAATATAGCGAACATAGAAAACTGAATGGCAGTACGTATCAAGAATTCTAACGATTTGCTGTTTTTAAATATTCCGTGATTTTGCTGTTGAATTTTTTGCGGCGTAAGGAAAAGGTGAGGTTTAATAAATAAAGTTAAAACAAAAGAAATGTGTTAGCTGAAATGAGTTCAAGAGCAAACTGGTATACTGTGAACTCTTCAACAGCGTAAAAATCTTTATAACTTTATATAAAAACCTGCATGCGTATTTCCGTAGTGTTCTCTATGTGTGACGAGAATACTAGCCAGTGTTTCCTAAAACAACCTCCACGAAAGCACTTCTCTCAGGCAAGCAGCCCTTGCTTGCTTTGTCATAATACGATCCAATCAAACTGAGTTCAAATCCTGGGAATCAGTCTGGCTGCATGAATGATTTCTTTGATTTCCTCACGTGTAAAGTGTGAATGTGAGTTAATTTCTGTTCAAAAGGCCATTCACTAATGTATGAACTCATTTCCTCTCTTTGCAGATAGCCATCGTGTGATTTTTTGTTATCTGTTTTGAAATCTTCTTCAGTCATTTCCATTAGAGTACGTTTTAGCTCAAGTAAACTGGATGGAAGGCAAAACGTGCTCTAGTTCGTATCGTAATAAGCTCAGCGTGAGTTGTACAAAGAAAATATGCACAGCCGCGTGCCTAAACCAGGCTGCTCCAGCAGTAGCATGCACTTTTTATAGGAGGGTCTTAGTCACGAATTTTATCTAGCAGAACTTTGAATTTTTAATAAGTTGAAATACATACTAATTAAGATCACTTAAGTTTGAAAATAAATTAGTAAAAACTGAAACAGTATGCCATTCTAAAATCAGTGCAAAGGACTCCCTTAAATTTAGCACTTGTGCCTGTTAGAATAATTATAATCAAGATGTATAATTGTTAGATAAAATCCTACTAACGGTTTTCATTATTCAATAGAATAATTTGTACAGGTCAAGCTTTGCCCAAAACCTAATTTAATTTTCAATTTTTAGAGCTATGTGGCTGTCAGAGAATTCTCACCAAATCGTGGATTTTTATCTCGTAACTACTGAAGCAAAATCAGCAAAATGTTTCAATTGTTTCGACTGTTCGTAGACCTATAATAAATTCAAACATTTTACAAATTAGCATTTCTTACAAATGGTCTGGTCATCTCAAAGAAATAATGCAGTTGAAATTAAGAATTAAAGGGCTTATAATGCATTTCTCCCGCCTTCTTGGTATGCCTTCGTGGTGCAGTGGTCAGCACGCTCGGCGCGTATTTGAAAGGCCCGTGGTGAAAGCATTATTCCTTTTCCGTGTCTCCTCCTTCCAAATATTCTAATGTCTCTACAGAGGCGCCCGAACTAAAAACGGATGTGGATGGTAATTCTCCACCATCAAGATTTGGTGACTGGGGTCCCATAATCACCAGTTGCCCTTTAAAAGGGGGAGCATATAAGATATTTCTTCCACTTTCTTGGCATGCCTTCATGGTGCAGTGGTCAGTACGCTCGGGAGGTCCTATTCGAGAGGTCCGTATTTCGAGTCCCGATGAGGACAATGCTCATTTTTCATCTCCCCTGCTTTAAAAAATAATACCTAATGTCACTACATACTAGAACGTAATTAATTTAAAATTTCATTGCAAGATTTAAGGGTTTCTCACTAGCTCCCTTTTCTTCAGAAGGCGCAAGTCAAATGGGTTTAGTTAGTAATAGTTCTCACTATTCAATAACTAGTTTTTTAGTATTTACTATAAGCAGCAGGACGCTAGAAGGTTGTAAAAAGAATTAACATGAAGATGCACACCCCACTAACTAGTCTTTAATTTCTCTAGATTCGCTATTTGATGCGTGCGAATGATTTGCATTTCTTACGCAGAGCTGAAGTGGGATAAAAGTTGAAGTAAAATAAAAACAAAAAGCAAAATCTTAAAACTTTGATGTTGAAGTGAATCTGATTTGCTACGTTAAATGATTTGCGTATTGTATTCCAATTGTCCGTAATTTCTTATTCGGAATTTCAAGCGATCTTTAACTTCACTTAAGTACCTTTATGTATTTAACTTCGCTGTCATTATGATATATATTTTTTGAATTTTGGTGCCTGTAAGTATGTGTTCTGTGTAAAAAAAATACGAGTTATATTTTTGCAAGTACAGCGTTTCCATCCAACTGCACTTGCTTGAGATATAGTAGTATTTCCATATTTTAAGCAATGTCCTCCATTACGTTATCTGCCAGAGCAAAACTGTCTTTTATGTTCTGGATAATTTTGCAGCCGTTTAGTTTTTCATATCTAGGCATATAAATCTTTATAGTGTTAAACACATTATTGTTATTCATAACTGATGCTTCCTAAACTGTAACAAGTATGCTTTTTTAATGGAAATGGAACATTCGGTAATGTTATAAGGTATTTCTTCCACATTTTTCGCATTCCTTCGTGGTGTAGTGGTCAGCAGGCTCGTCGCGTATTCGAGAGGTCCGTGGTTCGAGTCCCTGCGAAGGCGTTGCTCATTTTTCATTTCTCCTGTTTCGAAATAACTTAATGTCTCTACAGTGGCGCTTGAACTAAAAAGGTGGTGGATGATGATTCTCTACCACCAGGATTTGGCGATTGAACCCCTGAATCCCAGTCGCCCTTTAAAATGGTGAGTATATAAGGTATTTCTCCCACCTTCTTCGCATGCATTCGTGATGTAGTGGTCAGCACGCTGGGTGCGTATTCTAGATATCCGCGGTTCATGTCCCGGCGAAGGTGTTGCTAATTTTTCATCTCTCGTGCTTCTAAATAACCTAATGTATCTAGAATGTGTTCAGTAATTTCTTGCAGAGAAAATCTGTGACATGGGGGACAATGCTCCTTTGTATTACCAAGTATTGTTCTGATTAAGCGATTTTAACGAGGAAGGGAGTTTACTGAAGATGACCTTGTCTTATGCTGTTTTGTATCCTGAATGGAAATGCGTGAAATAATGGAGGCTATTATTATGGAAGTTCGAATATTGACGGAAGATTGGGAGCTATTTCATATCAATGTCTGCAAACAGGATTTGAAATTCTCTGCCTTAAGTTCAAGTCCTCGTTTCACAGCGGTTTTGGCCATATGAATCCTTTATTATGTTTGAGAATTACACAAACACAAGTGCTGGAAACTTGAGAAACATGAAGTGTTTCGTACTCCCAAGATGTTTCTGTTGCAATGTGTGAGCAGAAAAGTCATGGTGACAATTTTTGGGACAAGAATTGTTCTTTTCCCCCCATCTTCGTGAATTTATTCCGAGCAAATCTAACATTACTGAAGAGTTCTACGTTAGCATTATCCTACGTCCTACAGCACGCAGTTATTACAGAATCCCATTAAGAAGAAGCATGGTGGTAAATTTTTATTTAGTGGATTATTCCTTCATGATAACTCACTTTTGCACGTATCTCATATAGCGCAAACTACTATTAAAGAACGCGATCGGCTTAATCATCTTCAATCAAAATCAAGCCCTTAGAGCCCCTTTTATTTCGAAATCTAGAAATATTCTTGCATGGATTACGATTCTCTGCC
>KL820855.1:0-31103 GCA_000611955.2 Stegodyphus mimosarum
AAGGAAAGGACTATGAACTTAAAATAAATGTTAGTTAAAATAAATATAAACCCTACAAGGTTACTATACAAGTTTAATATGAATATTAAGTTATTTATCTATTTAAGTTTCTCCCTCCTTTCTTTCTTTTTTTCTTTTTCTTTTGTTTTTCTTTTTCTTTTCTTTTTTTTTAATTTCAGAATTATCAAAAACTATTTCGCATGATTTTGGTGCTCGTTATTCCCCTAACAGGACATTAATTAATAAATATTCTTAAGCTTTATGTTTAATTATAATGATCGATTCTACGAGTACATTATATTAGTATTATTTTACATTTAATGTTTGAAATATACTTAAAGTAGCTACAGGATCTACAGGAACTACTTTTAAAAATTTAAACATAATTTCAACGAATTTTTATGCATTTACTATTTGTATTTCTCTTGTTTTTGAAAGTTCAGTATTGAAGATTGCGAACATTTTTTTTTCCTGTGGGAGGAAAATATATATATATCTTTTAAGTAATGGGTTTGCTAATTTTGGTAAATTGTTGTATTAAGACGTATAAAAAGCATTTTCAGATGACATATGCTTGGCACGGACGAAACACGATGTCTAAAGCAATTGGGGAGACAGTGAAATAAGCTAATTTGCCCTGATGAGTTGGCATTGTCTCACTGATTTTTCAGTTGTTCATTTCTCGAAACATTTTCATTTAAATTGTATTGCTACGGCTACTAGCTATTGCTTGACAGACAATTTTTCTTTACCTATTTACTTCCATTCTTCACGTGTTCGTGTTCATTTTTTAAAAAAAATTGTTTCCTTTTTTTAAAAAAAAATTAAAGTTTATTAATTTTTCCTTGTAAAACAATTATATGTATTAATTTTTTGTCCTACTTTTGGAATTAATGCTTAAATTTCATAGTTTATTGGAATGATGTTGACTTCAAATTGAAATTTCTATTTCTGGGCTAAGTTTGACTATTCACAGGAGCTATTTTCATTTCATTAATTTGATTATTAAAGCTTTGCAGCCAAGATGCAGAATTCTAAAAATAGTCCTACTTTCCATTTTTTGTTTATATATATATTTAAGCGAAAGTTAATTACGTAAAAATTAATAGCATTCTTATTGCACGCATGACTCTAAACTGAAAACGCACTGGATATTTTTAATTAATTCTGCTTTTATACCTATGGTCGGACGAATGCCAATTAAGCGACAACCACGAAACTGGAATTCACATTTTTGTAGGAGTATATATCTCTTAATGATGCTTTTCAGCAGTAAAAAAGTTCTCTACCATTAGTATAATTACCAAAAGCAGTATCTATGTAACGCTTTACTCTTCCGCATGTAAATTACGGAATTTTTCTCTAAGGGATTTACATGCGCGCTATCACGTTCATAAAAAATCAAACATTGTGTTCAAAAAAAATTCTGTAGCACAGTAAGGAATGCATCCTTTATTTCATACAGATCTCTCTCGTTCTTTTTAATTATATCTAAACGTTAAAGTTTATTTTTATTAGAGAACAACAATGCCTATTTATTTTTTAAAAATCTGAAATATTTTATGTTTGATTGGATATTATTTCAGCAAAATTCCATTTGTTGTCCAATTCAGAGTTACTGCACTTCTGTTTAAGTGTACGGAACACACGCATGTCCGTGTAATCGCTGGTAAGGTTACAACCACTGTAATGCTGTTAGCTTATGATATCTTCCAGTTAAAGCACGAAAACTTCATATTCAAAATTAGGTAGAATTCAATTTTAAATCTACCTTGGTTTTACAGAAAAACTCTGTATGCGTTTCCAAGGAGTCTCGCTTCTTTTTCTCTGCCAGACTTTCAAGTATTTCATATTGACACTAGCGGAACCCAATTCCAGTTAAGTTAGATTGAGAGTAATACATCTAACAACAGAGAGAACGATACCGCTGTAATCCTTCTCTAATAACGATGCAAAAAATACGATTCATAGTCATACATTTTTCAGTTTGATGCGATATGGAACCCACATAAAAAATGTCGATAGAAAAATAAGATAGTTCACTCTCATTCTGCCAGCAACAATGGAATGCCGTTTTTAATGAGTTTCGTCTTTCTAATCAAATGGTCGTAAAAGTCCCATCCAATAGTTCACCTATATTCAAATGTGGCAAAAAATGTATCATAATTGATCAGAAATCAATAACATGAACAAACAAACACACAAAGAGACATTCTTCTTCATATGTATAGATTTTGTAAAATTTACAAATTTTTGATTAACAAACTGTACGATTTGAAAGCGAACAGTAGCAACACATTATTTCGAAATGTGTATTCGAAATGTATCGAAGCATTTTTATCTTCAACACGCGACACTGTCGCCACTCGGAAAAAGGAGTTCGAAAGTTAGCTCTTTCTGAGTTTTTAATTAATATTTCGGCTGATTAAAATCGTACGAAGATGGGAATAGCCGAAATGGCTTCCCACGAATTTTTGGAATCGCGAATAATGTATTTAATGTTTGGCAGTGCTATTTTATTTCATCCTAAAACTTAGAAATTTTTTATTAAAAAACTCCAGGATTTGAAAGCGAGCAGTGGCAACAACTTTCGAAATAAAGCGGATCTCCAGCTTGCGAGACTGTTGCCACCCTAAAAAGTGAGGTCGAAAATTATCGTTTTTCCTAGTTTTTAATTAATATTTCTAATTCTGGCTAGTTTGTTTTTGGAAAAAAGTGGACGTCAACCTTTTCCAGAACCCAGAAAAGAACTGTAGAAAGTTTGGTGACTATAGCTATAGTAGTGACAGAGTTGTTAGAGGATAACCGAACACACAGACTTTCTTCTTTATATATATATAGATTTGTCATTTCAAATTTAAAATTTTATATTGATCTTTCAATAATTTAAAAACAGAACCTAAAGGAGTTAAATTACAAGTTTCCCCCGCCTTAAAATATACACTTATTTAATTCAAAGGAAAAAGGCTTAAGAATTTCGGAACAGATCTGTTAACTGAAACAAATTTCAAAAAAAAAGAAACTCTTAATAGTGTAAAACTCAAGCATCTCAACAACACTCCTACCAAAACAATGCACAGCGCATTATCAGATAACCCTATACATTGCGCTATCAAAGAAATCACTATTCACTTGAGACCGCTGGAAACCAGGTCGTAGCTTGCGTAGGTTATAATGGAACATTTATAAGAAATGCCATTCCATTTCGCTGGGAAATATCTGGTAACATTTCCGCTTGTCCTTGTAGAAGATCATCATCAGACGTGCGATTTGTGGACGAAATCATTGTTTCGAAGGTCATTTTCAAATTGGGGATCATCTGCGTGTGGGAGTAAAATGACTGTATTCGTCGGAGTAGAATAAAATTGCGAATTGTTTTTCTCGTTTGTTTCTGAAAATTTAGGTGAATTATATCTGAAAAAAAAAAAAAGTTTGGCACATGTAATTCAATTAATTTTATGCAATTAAAAAGTGAGTTGAGTTACTTTTTTAATGCTAAAAACAGGTTTTGAAAAATATTCTGCTTCGTAATTAAACATTTAAGAAAATTGCAGTACAGCTGCAGAAAATTGCAGTACAGCTGCAGAAAATTTTTAAAATGCGTATGATTGGGAGTACTTAGAAATATAAGCACTGATAGTCGGTTCTGTTTATTTCAGCTAAGTGACACTGCATTTATTAGTTAAAGGCACTACGCTGTTTAATTACATAACAAGTATAAAGCCATTTGGCTGAAATAGGTATTCTAGTATATGTTTATACATGACAGAGTTAAGTTCCCCCCCCATTCGCAAACTGCAATTTAGTTCCCAGAATCCTGGTCACCTTGAACTAGTAATGAAAATAATAATGTGTTTTTGTATTGCAAGTGTAAAGTGTTATGTCTTTTACATTTTTATGAGAATATATATTTCTAGAACAAAGAGTGAGAAGAAAGTTTTGGTATTTTTTAATTTATACTTTTCATTCATGACTACAAATGTAAATGCTTTTGTAAAATGCACTGGAGAAATTCTTGTAATTTTTAGTTTGTGGAGTCTGCAAGCTGCTATGTCTAATAAATGGTTTATATTTTGTAAATCCGAATACTTATTCAATATTTAAAATTAAGTAGAAAAGCAGCTGGAGTTTCAGAAGCCTTTTCTTTCGCGTCTGTACAAGAACTTCTGAAAGTTCTCGAAATCGATCGAGATGTATTCAAAATCTAAGCCAGCCTAAGGCTGCGTTTCTACCCAGTTTTAAATTTTACCAGGATGGCATTTAAAATAATTGGTAATCTGGTATAAGTCTTTACGCATCCGACTGCGTTCTAATCGTAAATTTTGACGAAATTTTTCAAAAATGTTTTGCTTTATTTTAAAAAATCAAGGTTCTGAAAACTAATTTTACTTTGAGTCGGCGTTCGGTAAAAGCAGAATATTATGAATACAGAATTCTACGCCGTGAGCTGGAAATTTTGTTTAAGAACACGAAAGTTTACATCTAAAATTACAAATACTACTCTAAATAACTTTAAACTGAGAATTTTTCATTTGAATACTTTTGGTGATGTTAAAAAGATGATTTCGAATCTTTTATTTGTTATTAAGCGCTCGGGAACAATATTAGTTTTGCAATTTAATTCTCATATTTGGCAACATGTTTTTCCGCTTCTGTTTGTGTTTGCATTACATTTAACCTATTTTTTTGTGAAAAATTGGATATCTTCAACTTTTCTTTTAAGAAAAGAACTTTTTTAAGTTAAAAATTATTGTAGTAATTTTATGAAACTTTCCACAAATAGTCTGTGAAATATTGTGAATTAAATGGATTAAAAGCTTAGGTTTATGTATACATTTGAAACTTTTGCAGATAATTTTGTAGACGAAAAGTGAAAAATTTCTCAAAAAGTAACTAGCGTATATAATAAAAGGTATATATTTAGTTGACATTTTACTGTCACTTAATTTTTTTTCCATTTTATTCCTTATACCGTAATAAATGTAAGTGAAAGAAATAAAAGTAAAATATTAATAAATATTTTTGTGGGAACATATCAAGTAATTCTGAAATTTTGACACATTTTTAACTTAAAATGTGAAAAGAAAAGCTAAGGTCACTAAACACTGATAGTTCGCTCCGGAATTCGAATTTTAGCGAACAGGCTGGCTGCATGGGTGTTTTTGTCGTTTTCCCAAACGTATAATGTATACACAAGCCAGTTTACCTTAGAAAGCCCTCTACAAAGGCATCCCTCTCCTAGGCAGATAGCTCGCGAGGGCTTCGTCGTAATTAAACAAACGAAACTAAAACCTGGTATGAAACTTTAACTTGTTACAACTTTTTAATTATTTCAAAAAATAATATTTATAGAATATTACATTTTTTTTCAGTGTTCGATTTCTCACTCAAAATTTAGAGTTATATGCACAGAAAAAAAAATGGTCAGAGAATTTTAAGCTGATTAGATTCGTTAATATTGTCAAAATGTCAACAATAAATATTTTTTAAGAGCTACAGGAATAAGGGTACTTTTAACTTCGGTAAAAGAAACAGAAATTTCTAATTATAACTACAAAATTTCATAAGTATCCTATCCCTTGTTTCAGAAATTTCGTGTGATCTGATAATAATCATTTGCACTTCACACATTTATCATTGTCATCATCGCCATAATATAGAAAAGGAAAACTTAAGAATAATCGAATTATGTAAACGGAATTTTGAAAATTTTACTTCTACAAGACAAATTTATGGATGACAGAATTAAAAACATCAAATGTATTTAGTGCTTTTAGAGTCTACCACTCGTAATAATTTAATATGGCATCTTTCTTTTTACGATTCGCTTTCCATTGAACCTAATAACTGAATCTGTCGATTTAAGTAATTTACGTAGATCGATATTAACAATGAATACCTTTAAGAAAAGCTTATTTTTTCCAAATTTATTTTTATGGATATTCTGAAATAAATGTCCTCTGAGCAGAAATAATTATAAAATTTCCGTTTAAGCATTAATTTGTAGGTTTAGCCGAAATTTTGGTCCAGTTGCTGCTGTTTGAAGAGCTTATTTTCCCAAAGACATATTTTCTCCCGGCTCTTCTTTTTTTATGCCTTCCTTTACCAGGCATTAAGATGTTTAAGTGTAGTTCTCCAGCCTTTCTCTCAGCCGAAAAGTACTTTGATTAGAGGGTGTAAAATTCCATTGAAAACAACAGGGTGGTTCAGAGGCCACCCACTCTCACGGTGAAGTGGTTCACCCCCATCCTTGAGTTGTATTGTAAACATTCGGTCCCGTTGAAAGATTTCTTCTAACCCACATTCTCAGCCAATCGCGATGCGCTTGCTTATCCTTACTCTGGCCCCCATTTGAAGGGATGTTCAAAAGAAAGAAGGGCAATCATTCCTTCTGGCCGCAAAGATAGGGTTTTCATCCACTATCGAATGGACAAACGTTACATAAATGATTGTGCTTTATCGAAGGAAAAGGATTTAGTAGAAGACTGCAAGAAGGCGTTGGACGAAATATGTACAGTATCTTTACCCTTTTGTCCTCTATTCAGTAGCCAATAGAAAGTTGAATAAATCTTGACTTTGCAGAAGGGTGTTACAAATATATCGGTTAATACATAATATGTGAGGATCGCTCTTGCTAGAATTGTATTGCCGTATTTAGCAAATTTCAGGTGCAATAGCTTACATATTATATAGGTTATACATTCTTAAACGTTCTCCTTTTGATTTCTGACACAATTAAATCTGGTTAGAAAAGGGTAATCACATGAATAAAGTATAAAATCAAGAAGACACATACACACACACACACACATATATATATATATACATATATGCATCGAGAAGAATTGCAGACGTCGTCAGATATGAATACTTTTTTATGTGGATGTTGGTCAGACGCTTCGAATATGTGTATAACTTTCCTCAGCGAAATATGACATTTTTATCTTCCACTTCTGATTCTGTGCATATTTTATGTCTTGCGATTTCTTTATTCATGAGACGTTTCCGGATTCTGTTTCTGTTATTCTTTCCACAAGAGGTTCTTCAACTTCTTAATACCTACTCTATTGCGGTTCTTCGAACTGTTAACAGAATGCTTCCGTTTATTGTGATTTTCTATATAGTTATTTCTATATAGTGATTTTCTATATCTGTGTATAGTTTCTTTCTATAGTAATTCAGTATAGTATTCTAGTAGTATAACGTTCTATAGTAATTTTCTAGTTGGACGGACTTGTACGCCTATACATAGTTCTGCAATTGTTAATTTATAAAATGTTTATCGAAGGCTTCTTGAAAATATAAAGCATTTATCTGTTGCCATTTACCTACTTAGATCCACTGTACATATTTTTTGTGCTTGGGGGGGTAGTGGATATAAGGTTTAATAAATGTTCTTTTTTTATTATTTATTTAAAGAAAGATAAATCATCGTGCACCACAAAGTATCACACGAGGCTTACAAATCGTAAGTAAAAAAAAGCAAAATGCTAAGTAATAACATCAACTTTCAGTAATTCAATGAAATCAAACACAAAGAGAAAAAAACACAAACAGAAAAGATATAACTATATAAACAAATCATTTGCAATGTTTGAAATAAAAGTCAACAAAGTCATCAAAAGCTCGGTAGACCTAAGGTGAAGATACGAAATCATAACATTTTGAACAACATGAATTCTAATTAATTTTAATCTGCATTTCAATAGATTTCTTGCATTATCAAGCAATGGACAATGAAAAAGCAAGTGGAAAACACTTTGCTGAACGCCAAGATTGCAATTACACAAATTGGAAGATGTCAGCTTAAACCGCTCGAGATAAACGTTGAACTTACCATGTCCAGACAAAAATTGCGTAACCTTAAAATTGAGGAATAAGTCCTTACTTTTCAGTCTTTCAAAAACAGTTGGGAAGAATGTTTTTGTAACAGCTTCCTTGTCAGATGATATATAATCACAATTCCATTGTTCAATCATTTTAGATTTGAATGTCTTTTTAAAGTACGATTTTGGAATATTTACATCAACATTAATATCATTTTTAGTTGCATTCTTAGCAAGCCAATCAGCTCTCTCATTTCCAAAATTACCCGAGTGACCACGGACAAATATAAAAAACACTGAAATACCGTTTTTCTGCGATCTCCGAGAGATTGCTGTATATTAATAATAATATCATTACAGGATGAGATATTTTTAAGGCACTCGAGGGAAGAGAGTGAATCCGTGCAGATTAAGTAGCTGAAAACATATCCATCTTGGCTAAGTATCCACTTAATTGCAAAATTAATGCAGAGAAGCTCAGAAATAAAAACAGTACATTAATTTCTAATACGAAATTGGTGGTACTCAATTTCAACACCATCCTTAAAAATAACATAAGCAAAAACAACTTTATCATCAATCCTACTGCCATCCGTATAGCACACAACTGTGAATGAATTTTCATCAGTGTTCGTACTATCTAGAATCTGTACTGGTTGTCTTACAGAAGGATGAGGCAGAACAGACAAGGGCAATAAACGATCAAATTGAAAACTGGAGAAATTTGTCAGTCAGTCAGTCAATGATTTTATAGCCGAATTATTGCAAATAATGCAACTTTACCGGCTCAATGACAAAATTTGCCTAAAAAGGCCACAAGACGTTGAAAGTCCAGACAAATAAAAAATAAAAGAGTAAAGGTCAAAAGGGAAGCCACAAGTGGCAAATACAAGACGACTGAAAAGATATACAATGCATAATAAATATAAAATATACAAGTTTAAATACGATACAGTATCATGAGTTACAAAACAGTTAATGTAAATTGAAAAGTATAAGTAAGGTAGGCACCAAACATGTACAGGATATTAAACATTGTGTGAACGGAAACCAGTCATGAATTTTTATTACGTGGGGAAGTTAGCACTCCGCGTGAGGAATGCTGCAAGTGCACGAAGGTCAACGTCCTCTTCAAGGATGATGTAATCAAACGTGTTGAAGTGCTTCAGTCGGTCACAATTTATGGCTTTATCGAAGAAATTTTTGTTCAATTTGTGCAGATATTTTTCCATAGTTTCAATTTGTAGATCCTTATGTAGCATATCGTTAGAAACATAAAAGTGAACTCCGGTAATTAATCTTAAGAATCTATTTTGAATAATTTGAAGAATTTTAATATCCTTTGCCTTATAGGCTGCCCATGCGGGTGAAGCGTATGTCATAATTGGACGAATAATAGCAGTGTATATGTGACGTTTTTTATAAAGGTCTAGTCTTGAATATTTTCCAAGTAAGGGAGTGAGGCTGTTAATTACTCCTATGGTCTTCTGTTTAATTTTTGCAATATGATCATTCCACTTAAAGGAGGTGTTCAGCACGATACCAAGGTACTTGGCTTTGGTGACAAGTGGTATTTTTTCATTAAATAATTTCAATTCACCATAGAATCCTTTGCGTGCATATCTTCTCCGGATGAGTAAAAGTTGAGACTTTGATGCATTAATAGCAATACGCCACTTGGTGCACCACGATTCAATGGAAGGCATAAATTTTTGAAGTTTTAATACTGCATGTTCAGCCCTAATGGATCTGACAGCCACTGCAGTATCGTCCGCATAGCAGCCGATAAAGCAGCCGCTAATCAGATCCAGGGGCGGAAAATCTGACACATAAAAGAGATAAAGAAGGGGTCCTAAAATAGAACCTTGTGGAACAGAAGCTTTAATATTCCTGAGACTTGAGTGTTCATTTTCTATGGAAACAAAAAATTTTCTATTTGTAAGAAAGGAGTATAGTAACTTGATCATTTCCGGTTCAATGTTTAAGGAGATAAGCTTGTAGATGAGCCCCTCATGCCAGACGCGGTCGAAGGCTTTCGCCACGTCTAGCATGAGTAAGGCTACACAAGATTTGTTATGCAGAGCATTTCCAATAAATTCAGAGAAATTTGCAAGACTATGCTTGTAATCTATACAGGCAGAATAAACAAATCCAACGGTGGAAATCCGGCGAGAGAGGAAACAGCATTGTAACTAATAGTTCGGTAACCGCTTTGTTCTTTGTCTTATTAAATTCTCTTTAACTCTACGGTGCAAAATATTAGAACCAAATATCATTAAGGCAATAAAATATGAATAAATAACTCATAATCGATAGATCTTGATAACGGAAAACGCGAATATTAATATTGATAAAAGACTGATTTAAATTAATAAACATTAATATTGATTCTAAAATAAAAGAAGTCAAAGGAAAACGGGGCACATGTTTATAAACTGAAGACTAACATTTTATTAAGCGCATTCAAATTTATTTTTTAGGTAGCTTTCGTTTATTAAGCCTGTCGATTTAAAATACATAATTAATTTACTTTTGAATGTCAAAAGAATTCAGTATGAAGAATCGTAAATAAATAGTAATTGTGTTCTTGCCAAAAATCGAGCCTTCGGAATGCTAACTGTATATGCTAATTGCTGTGTGAAAAGAGCAGAGAAAATGAAAGGTTTTAATTTCTTATATGATAACTGTTAGAACATATTTGTATAACTTAAATTAATGGAAATCATTTCGATGTATATTCTTTTTGCAAATTGGTATCAATGTAGACTTTTAAGAGCATAACCTTTTGAATTTAACGAGCTCTTTTCAATAAACGTGGTTTAGGCCAATTTTCTTATCTATAGTCCTTTAATTGAACTTTATGAATGTAGTATATGAACAGTACATAAGCTTTCCTATGTAACACGCGGTAATAACTTTGAAATGTGAAACTAGCGGTAATAATTTTGTAATATGTTTTGCATTTACAGCAATGTGTGAATTTTTACTTTCTTCAATTTAGAAACGAATAAGACATTTAATCATAACAATATTATGATACTAATATATTAAATACACTTGATATGTTTTTAGATTAAAACATTCAGGTAACTAGAAATTGTTGACCATGGATAACAATCCGAAATGTCCAGTTTAGAAGTCGCCTGATGTTAACAACAATTAAACAATAACAGCCTCACCGTAGTGAATGCAACAGGCAGCACAACTATAATGAATGTAGTCAAATATTTTCTGTTGATTACTGAAACATGAATGACAGTGATATATTATGTTACTTAGGGCGTTCAGCTTATAGTTTAGTATTCCTAAATCTGAAAAGGAATATATCATGAAAGTCACCAGATTACAGTTGCTTCACTCAGGAAATTTCAAGCAGCTGTTTTTAACTAAATTAAAGATCAAACACTAAAACCAAGGCGAGGTCATTGAAATTGAAATAAGTTTATAAGAAAAGTAATTAACTTGCATTTATTATAAGTAATTGGTATTAATAAAAACGATGATAAAGGTGTTGCAGTTTGTTAAATAGCACAGTTTATTAACAAAATTAAATTACTAAGTTGAAATTAACATTTCATCTCCGATATAATAATCCAAATGAACGTAATTCTTTTATGTTCATAGTCATAATATTGTTCATTTTATTAAGAGTATTTTGTGGAAGATTTTTATAACAATCAAAGTAACAATTATTTACACCTTTATTTTACGTTCAGATTTCATTTCATTATTAGTTACATTGCTATTTTTATTATAATTTAGAACGCTATGCTAAAGTTCCTGTTTTCATGGAATTTTTTTGTTTTTGATTGTAAAAATGTAATTTAATTCCACGAAAATACGTTTAAATTATCTTTTGAATTTATTTATTTTTAATAATTTTATTATTAATTTTGCAATTTTTAAATAATACTTCTTAATTTTAAAATTACGCAAATAAACTTAACTCGACATACACTCGAAATCAGTTTTTGAGTGCCAGAGTATGCCGTCTTCCAGGGAACAGTTGCTTCCCCCCCCCTTAAAAATACACTCTTAGACAAAAAAAAAAAAAAAAAAACAAAAATCGAAAGGGCACCCATTTCTACACTAGAGAAGAATGATTAATTTCAGAGTTACATAGTTACAAAGAAACGAGCGCAATAAGGTGTTGACCCATCTTTAGCCTGGATGCAAGCTGCCATACGGCATGGCATAGACTGAGAAAGCTCCCGGATAGTCTCTTGCGGTATTTCATGCTAAATTTGTTCCAATTGTTAGGCTAGGTCGTCAAAATCTTCTGGTGGATGCAGTCGCTTTCGCTTCATATCTCAGACATACTTGATAGGACAGAGATCTGGCGATCCGGATGGCCAAGAAAGTGTTTGACAAGCTGTAAGACAGTTCATAGCTACGCGTGCCGTATGTGGTCTGGCATTATCTTGCTGAAAAATAAAGCCAGGGTACTGCAAAAGGAACAGTAGCAAAGCATGTCTCAGAATGTAGTCGATGTACCGCTGTGCTGTAAGTATGCCTTAAATAAAGACCAAAGGGGTCCGACTATGAAGGAAAATGGCACGCCAGACCATAATTCTTGGTTGAGGGCCTGTGTTGCGTGCGATAGTGAAAGCAGGATCGGCATGCTTCTCTGGGCGTCTCCAGACACGTCTTCGATGATCGTCACGACACAGTTGGAAACGGGATTCGTCGCCGCTAAGGAGTATACGTCCCCAGTCAGCATCATCGCAACCCATTCTAGCCAAGCATGAAGTACATGAACTCTGAAAAATGTTTCTGGGATAATATTCAAATATAATGAGCACGTTCCCGCTGTACAGTACTGGTGGAGGAACTGATTTTGGCTTATGTGAAAAGCGCAATGATTTCGAAGTTTTGTTTTAAACTTAACAGTGGGAAATGCTTCATCTTTTGATTACTCTGTTTTTGGCAAATGAAACATTGTTATGAAGAAGAGAAGTCGTCAAAAACACGAATACTGGTGTCTTGTTAAGAATCCGCTCGTCAGAAGACGAACATCAGTAGAGCGTCCGACCATTAAACCCCCGTCCTGGATCTGAACTGTCTTTCGGTGTTGGGATATATAAGGTCCACTGACCCTCATCCACGCAGTCGCAACCTCCGCAGTCCCCTCCCGACTTTATACAAAGCATTAGGCAAGGCAAGAAATGCGATGCAAAATATAGAAACGTTAGGACACGTTTGCCTCCGGATACCACTCCATCGGCAAACAAAAATTAGATTAGGTGCTCTGTTCCCTCTGTCAGTTCACGCCACTAGGAGTGAAAGGGGTCAGACCCCCGAGGACTTGGTTGGTGATCTCCGATCTAGTTACACAACAGCCGAAGGAACGGACACGACAGTACCAGTACGGTCCTTGCCAAGCCCGAACCAACCTCCGAATGAACGGGGGCCCTAGTCCTGAGACGACGGAAAATATGCCCCCCATAGTTGAGACTGCTTAACTACAGATCTTTTAACTACAGTATTTTCCAGAATTCTCCCGAGTCAACCCCAGGTGGGGACAATATTCATCGATCTCTAAATTTACGGATCGGCTTATGGAAGACGTATATAATTAGATCCAGTACGTTATGGTACTCGTTGTGTAGAGACATTAAGTTCCTATTTCGAAGCAGGAGAGGTGAAAAATATACAATATCCTGTCCAGGATATTGCATATTTCTTTTTTTTGGCCAGGATATTGCTAGCCAAGCGTGATTTCCAGTTATATCATGACTGCACGCGGTAACAAAGGAGAAAATATCTCCCATTCGTCCTCATTTAAAGAGCTATTGGGCAGATGTGGATCCAATCGCCAAATCCTGGTGGTGATGAGCTATCGTTCTCACATTTTGATTAAGGAGCTTCTGTAGAATCATTAGGCCAGTCGAAGTAGAAAACACGCATTGCCTTCCCCGTAATTCGAGCTCTGGACCTTCCGACTGCCAGCTGGACAAGCTTTACAATTGTGCCACAAAGGTACAAAGTAAAGAGAGCGAAAATACTTTACAACTGCTTTAAAACAACGAGTTTTTGTGATGGTTTAGATTTTTTTAAAATTTGACTTGCAAGGATTTCTTCCCCCAGCTTTATCTAAAAGATTTAACACATTGCATACAAGGATGAGGCAGGTGAGGCACTTGCCTCAGGTGAACAAATAGAAGGAGCGCCATCAAAAAATTCAGAAATTTATTTTAAAAACTTACGATTTTTAACTTTTAATTTCGGAATACTGCAGTGAATATCAAAAGAATTTTGTGTTCTAAGCAATCCAGCTGGGGAAAAAGAAAACAACTAAGAAATTTCTTCCGATTTTCATTTTCTAACTGGTGAACAATTTATGTCATTAGATTTAAGTAATTTAAAGGCAGCGGCTTATGACTTAGCTCTTAAATATCCGAATGATATGAACGCTGAAGAAATTCAGTCAGAAATATCTAGTTTTAAAAACCATGCGATTTCAGTAATTCCGGACACAAAAGCAGCTACAAGCTTAGAACTTTTAAAAATAATTCCCGGATACAATTTAGTTCAGTCCTATCCGAATTTGGAAGAAGCGTTAAGAATTTTTTTAACGTTGCCAATTATTGTAGCTAGTGGCGAAAGAAGCTTTAGCAAACTTAAAATAATAAAGAACTATGAGATCTTCACTGAGCCAAGAAAAACTTTCAAACATGGCCATTCTCTCTGTAGAACATGAATTAAGTAATCAAATTGATTTTGAAAAAATTATTGATGATTTCTTCTTTAAAAGCAAGAAATATTAAATTATAAATATACTTGAAAAGTTTATGCCATAAATGTTTGAGCAGATGTTTTATTTATACTACTTAATATTATTTGCCATTTTTCAAAAAGCATATTTTTAATGTTTTCCATTTTAACCATTATATATGTTTCACTTTGTGGAATATACAAAGTTATAATTAAATACTACTATAAGAGTTATTGTTTGTAGCTATCTTTAATGGTCGGCCCCCTTACAAAATTTCCATGTTTCGGCTAAATGATATCACATGACGATAGACATTTTGTTTCTGAGAGGAGGAACAGTGTGGATGCGGATAACATTTATGACTATGTACCCTCAAAAAATATAACGTCTTTGAATAAAAGATATACCTTGATCAGTATTGTCATAGTCTAGAACTCTCCCGTATTTGATCCACTTTCTAAATTATAATTAAGGGCTTGTGACCAAATGTTCCCCCGATAGTTCCATAGTCTCGCATTCATTTTGAAAATCTCTGTAGTTTCTAGTGCGTAAATTGATTAAAAGCTGCCAAATCACAAAGCTTGACACAAAGCTTTTTTTTTCTGAAATGAAGATGAAAAACATTCATAAAACGTCTGAACTGAAAGTAAAGATTTGTCATTAAGTTTTTTTTTCACTATTATGGCTAAAATATCAACTTCTTTTCTTAAACAAGACTTTAACATTGTACTGAAATCAATTTACTGTAAAAACAAAATATTAAATTACATGAAAAGGAAAATAACTAAAAACATATTACACGTAACTATTTTTCTTTAATAAAAGTACCAGTCGCCAAAAAAAACATCAAAACAAGCGTCTGAGATAAAAACAAAACATACATAAAAGAAAAAAAAACTCTGAGACTTCAAGCTTTTTATTCCAAAGGAAAATTAAATTTAAAATATAAAATTAAGAAATGATTCAGTATAATAATGCAATAGTAATCAATGAAAATATTACAGTCATCATTACGAAATGGATTTTTAATATAGGGTAGAAGGACTGTATTACAGGTGCAGTAGCGTGTTGCAAGTGGCAGAGAGAGAGTTGCAGTGATTGCCCATGAAAAAGTATTCGAAAACAATGTATTATATCACGAGGACGATAGCAAAAGCCGAAATTCCACTTAAAAGGAGATTAGCATTTCGTAAGAATTTATCTGTTCCAAATTATTTTTTCTCATAAATAATTATATGAAGGGCGATAATATTTGGTGGCAACAGTGTGAAAAGTGATACGGACATTTGCAGTGAATCGACGCAAAATGCCAAAACGAAATGAATAGCCCTTCTGAGCTAACGCTCCTTTGGGCTAATAATATATTGTTGTAGGAGCTGAGCGTAAACTGTATAGGGATTGAAATTTTACTTTGTACGTTCTTTATTTAGTTCTACAGATTTACGGAGCATGTAATTTGATGTATTATTTTTGTGTATTTAGTATAATTTCAGTTGAAGAAAAGCACGATTTTATTAGCAGTTAACAACAAAGAACATACCTGTAACGGAATTTATACAATAAAATGCATCTGAAGATTTTTGATTAATTCCAGCTGACCATTCAAATGCTATCTGTTTAATTAAAAAATAACTTCATGGAAAACTTCTTAAGGGAAGCTGACACCTACACGTAAAAATAAGCACGAAAAACAATACAATCAGCCTTTTTGCTACAAAAAAACAAATTCCAGATGAAAGAAACTATCAGTGTTCTGCGGCTTTAGTCGTTTTACTCTTTTTAGGGCATTTTTGCCAGTCTCAGACTTCGTATTTTGATTTAGGTATTATCTGGTACAAGTTATGGCACATCGCGGTAGTTAGTTGCAGCCAGACACCTGAGCGATTTCTGTCGATGTGTGTGTTCTTGTGTGTGATGACTTAATTTCATTGCCACTCCGTTCTCCAGATATTTCGGATCTTCTTGGGTCTTGTATTCGATATTTTATCTTCTTGTAGGTTTTGTAGAGTCATTAGTTTTTTTTTTTTTTTTTTTTTTTTTTTGTGAAGCAGGTTAGGTTATTCAATTTATGGCAAAGCACACGAGGGCTATCTACCTAAAGAGAGGGATGCCTTCGTGGAGGACTTTCTAAGGGAAACTGGCTCGTATACACGTTACACATGGGGAAAACCACGAAAACGCCCATGCAGCCAGCCCGTTCGCGGGATTCGAACCTTGGACCGAACTACCAGTGTTCAGCGTCTTTACGGCTTTTTGTGAAGCAGGAATACATGAAAAACGTGCACTGTCCTCGCCGGGACTCGAACCTGGACCTCTTGAATACGCGCCAACTGTACTACCGTTACACCGTGAAGGCATGCAGAAGGGAGGTAGAAAATACTTCATGTCCTCCCCCCTTTTAAAGAACGACTGGGGATTAGGGGACCCAGTCGCCAAATCCTGGTGGTGAAAGATCATGATCTACCATCCACCACTTTTTAGTTCGGGCGCCACTGTAGAGTTATTACTTTTTTTTCAGCAGTACATGAAAATTGTGTATTGCCCTCGAACCTGGACCTCTCGATTACGCGCCGAGTGTGCTACCGTTACACCGCGAAGACATCCAGGAAGGAGGGAGAAGATACCTGATAGTTTGTCGAGGGAAAATTATCTTGTGTGAAAACATTGCAAATGTCAAAACACGAAAACCTTAGCCAATTGAGATTATTTTTCAATCGGTTTTGTAGCATAATTATATTGAAATTGAGCACTGGTTAGATATGCAACGTGATACAAAAGATTCCATGTCGGAGTTTGATAATGATGAAATAAAATATTTTTTTTAATAATTTTAACAATATTTTCAACCTTGCGTTCTTTTACTTTTCTCTGCGCTTCATTTATTAATTTTCAAATTATTTTAGGGTCCATTCAGCATAATGCAAGGTGTGTAAAATTCGTAAAGAAACCAAATTAAACTAATCCAAAACCCTTTAACACTGGAATATAATCATATAAAAGAGTCTTCATTCTCATGAAATAAGAAAGTACAGTTTATTAAGAAAGAGTGAATCAGAATTGGCGAATGATTAAACTTTTCTTATCCGTCAGAGCCAGTTGTGGGCTTAATTCCTCCAAGACCAATATATGTTGTTTTCCTCTCTTGCAGCCACCTGAATGGTTTCTCTAAGTAGAAAATTAAACACAGAAGTTTGGAATCCTTCATGGTGCGGTCCAAGAGCGAAATATCGAAGAAGAGCGGAAGCTCGTCGAGGAATGTTGCCTCTCGCATCCCCAAACTCACATTTGACCCCTCGAGATGTTACGACTCTGGCCGTAACCATGGTGATCGAAACAGCAGCCAACTCCGAACGAATATCCCCGATGCTAAGCGCTACGGATATCGGCGGATTCCTACGCCCATGCCTCAGATGGTTCCGCCACCTACCGGCCACTTGAAAAGGTATGGCTGTGTTTCTTACTACTTCTTTTTATGTCTTTTGTCCTAAAAATGCGTCTGAGGTTGCACGCATACAGATAAGGACTAGCTTCTTTTTCAAAAGTTTAATGTGTACAACTGCTTTGATTCATCAAAAATAATTTTAAAATTGAATTCAATATGCTGTTTTTAGTAAATGAGTTCAAATTGATGGATGGGACATCTGAAAAATTTTTTTACTTCTGATTGGTAGACTCAAATCAAAGCAAAGAACAACTAACACGCGGCTAGAATTACGTTAACCGCCAAAACGTTTGAAAAACTTAAGTGTACTGAAATCAACAAAAGTATTTTCTTTCTTTTATTTATTAAATGTACTGCTAATTTATGTATTAATAAATATATAAATCATATGCACATAATAAATGTAAAATTCTTTAAAATTTTACATATGTACTAAAAGGGAAATTAATTTTTGGTGGGTCGAGAATTCAATGCATAAAACGACGATGATGGAAAGTTTGGCGGGAGTGAATTACATTTTGACATATGGTGAGAAAGGGAGGGGAAAATATAGATTTAGAATCACTAATGTAGCCAGGGAAAAATGAAAATAATAGTTGACTGCAGACGAGCACCATTTCGTAGCGGCTGTGGAGCATACCGACATGTTCACTTTATTAAAATATGTGCATTTTAGAGTATATATACTCTAAAATTTGTCCGGTGTTCGATCCCCGGGCTGAGCAAAGTTGACTCAGCCTTTCATCCTCCCAAGTTGTCGATAAAATGAGTACCAAGTTTGCATGGGGACTAACCATCGGGGGTTCTGCGACAAGCTGGCCACTTGTCCAGGGCATATGCTGAAGCACTCCGGGGCCCAAAGGTCAAGAAAGCAATGAAAGGGCACTGCAGGCCGTGACCCACTAGGGCTGTTGCGCCACTGAGTTTAATTTAGTTTAGTTTACTCTAAAATTTACAAAATGTACCTTATAAGGTTCCGTAATTTTAAACTGTTGAATATTCTTTGATTCAGTTTTCAAGTAGATCATTGTTAATTAATAGTTCACAGCTGCCCAACCGGTATAGCGGTTAGCGTCGTTGACTGCAGTACCGAAGGGCCCGGGTTCGAATCCCGGAGAAAGGCATGCATATTTGTGACTGTATAGTGTCGGTGCGGCATGGGAACACTCTAACTATGCGGCGAGCCGCGGAACTGAGCCAAATCTCACTGTCACCTGATCGGTGATCAAGGCTTGGCTGTTGCCAACGACAGGCGTAAACTTGCGTTCCTTGCCACGAGGAATTTCGTGGGCTTGGGCTGACTATATCAGACAGGTGAGCATAAGTAACAACAACAATAGTTCACAAGTATATTGTTCATATTTCTATGAACATATTGTTACGAAATGTCCAGGCGCGGTAAGATAGCTTCCTCGCAAAGCAGGTGTAGGGTTGTCAGAAAATGGAAAGGAAAGGCAGGGTTGCTATATTTGGTGAGAAATCGCCCATTTGGCGACAAAATTGGCGATATGATAAAGACGCATGGAGAACCTTCTGGAATGAATTCTTACTGGTTTAGCCCAGAATGTTCTCGAACACAAGCCAAAAACTATATAAACCCTGCTGGTACGCGGAGAACGAATCAGTGCGAAGTTAGCGTTACGTCTAGGGAGTTGATAGTCAGTCAATGAGCGAGTGTCTCGTAGTCTAGTGCCGAGCTGGTCGTCGAGCGCATCGTGTGTTGAGCTTCAAGAACGACCGAACCGAGTCGGGAATTGTACTCTAGCGTATCATCGAGTACATCGCGAGTTGTAGCGTGGAAAGTCTCGAGAGTACGTAAAGTTCCGAGAACGACTGAGCAGAGTAGGGAGCTGTACTCTGGTGCTTTGCCGTGAAGCTGTCTCCATCGTTATAGCCTGAAGGCTGTGTCGCTGATTGTCTCAGCGTGTTTATAGTAGTTCTTCGACGACTGTAAAAGTGTTTTTGGAGCTGTCTTGAAAAACACTGGCCAATAAAGTGTGTTTCGATACTTCATCGAGCGTCGTCGTTATTCACTTCAAATCCGCGAACCCTTAACGTACGTAAGAAGAAGAAAAACGTAACAATACATTAGCGTTCCTTAGCCATAGCAACAGAGCATTTTTTCAGTGCTTATATGTGTTACACAGGACACGAGTATTGATTTTGCTTGGCAAATGTAAGTAGGCTTTAAAAAATATTAATTTGTCGCAAACTTGGAATAACAGAAGTGTTATAACTTTCAAAATACTATTATGTGGTGAATCAATATTATCATATTCATCATATAGGAGTAGGTGGTACTAATGCAGTAAACTAATCAAATTTTGTATTATATCTGTTGTGACTGAAAAATACCGAGAATGAATCATTTGAAACACGAATGTGCAAGAAATCGCTTACAGAATTTCTCAGAGACTTTTACAGCTTTCATCGGCATTTGACGGCAATTTATATTTCATTTCGATTTATCTTTTGAGTATATATTTGTTTTCAATTAATAAATAAGAGTTTTTACTTTGACAATTTCCTAAAATGATGAATGTAACTGATTTAATAAGGTGTATTAAATTTTGTTTTCCGAAACAAGATTCAACGCTAAAGATCATTTGAATCGATGGAGCTTCTGATACAGAAATATTTGAAATATTCCAAAAAGCCTTTGAGGACAATACTTTATCAAAAAGATGTTTAAGAAAGAAGAGAATGCGTTGAAGATGAATAACGCTGTGCTAGACTATCCACTTAAGAGGTACTTATGGATCGTCATTTATCAGTTACGGATATTGTTGAACAAGTTCCTGTAATTTTTGGATCCTGTCAAGCAATTTAAAAAAAGTCATTTGAGTTTCTCGATTTGTTGTAAAAATAAGAACTTTTCTAGCAAAACCAATAACGTATTTAAATGTCCCATGATGTGCATTCTTAAGGCAAATTCTTCTTAAAATATATTACCGACGGTGAAATATTTGGATACGCTTTTGCTATAGAAACAACTCAACATTAAAATGAGTGGCTCTTTACTGTTGAATCAAGACCATGAAGAGTTTATAATGTTCCTGGGTACTTTGTGTATGTAGAACGTAAAGGAACCTAATTAACTGTAGAGAAACGGATCTCTGAGTTCAACGATTTGTCACTGTGTATAATAACCAAGTCCAGAGAAGGGTTAAAATACCCTTTTATTCTCCCAAAAAAAAAATAATAACAGATGGCCCCTTTTCGGGCTTACAGGAAAACCTATACTCGGGCTTTTAACTCAAGATAAGGAAATAAGAAACTGTTATAATACTAAATTAAGCAGACTTAGCCGAAGCTAGACTCAAAGACCTAACGTAGTTCGCTCTTAATCTAACCTAGCCGGCGTTTATTAACAGGCAACATACAATACGGCCGAATGTAGTTGATTTAAGAACGAAGTAGCCAGACAGCAAATGCCGTCTAAGGACTCCTAAGCTCTCTCTTTCCAAGTAAGCTAAGCCTTCCTCAAATACTCCTTCTAACTCATTTGCGTACAACGCGATACTAAAAACTCATTCTGGTAGGGAATAGTAGATAGGAAACGAGAATAGACCGTAAAGCATGTTTCAACTGAACTGCTAGAAACTTAAATTAATGTCTACAACTTCATTAAAGTTGGTCAAAAGTCAAAGTGATGCCGATTCTTTTCTTCGATTTGTATGGTATATTGCATCATGAGTTCTTGCAAACGGACTAGGTTCTTAACGAAGAATATTACTGAGCGTTCTACCGAGTTTGCTTGAAATAATCTTTAGGAAAAACTAGAATTGTGGCAAGACAATTCATTGTTTTTTTGCAGCACGTTAATGCACTTGCACGCATGCTCTTGCTGTTCAACAAATATGGTTCTCTAAGAGCTGGATTCATCTAACCTAGCACCCTGTGACTTTTTCTTATTTCTTTAAGTTATTAATTCGCAGTTACTATATTATTCATGCAATAAAAGAAAATTCTTGAAGAGATTTCGATTTTAAAACATTTTTAATAATTCCTAATACTTTTTGATCACAATATTACATTATTTTCATACACAACCTATGGTTCAGACAAACGTTTAGTTGTTGCTCTCTAATAGCGTGAGTTTTTTATTTTTATGCGGGACAGAACTCTTTTTAACATTTATGTATCGTAACTTCGAGAATAAGTTTCAGTACTGTTTGAACAAGCAGAGAATTTAAGAGCTAGAACTTTTGTGTTCATACTGTATACAAATGCTTATTGTATGCAGATGCTTACAAATGCTTACTTACAGAGTCTAATTTTTCTTTATTGAACATTTTGTACAGTTATAGTTTTAAAACAGTTTTGATAGCCCTTCTAATTACCTCTGTTATGAGAACAAAACGCTTGAACGAGGCATCGCGTGCGTTGATGTTATCGGTAAACTTATGAGTAAACTCTAGCAGGGAAAATTCATTGAACTAATAAATCCGTCGCCGCCACTCGAAGGCTTATGAATGGATGAAATCTAAAATTGTCGGAAGCTTTTATCTACACAACATCAACAAGTTCCGCCATATTTACTAGAGTCAAGATAAGCTTTAAGTGTTTCTTCAAAGAAATCTTAGCGATCCTTTTATCAGATGATATTATCAGCATCTGAACCCTCAACGGTTGTAACGATGGCTTTGAAGAGAAGTTGGAATATGTTTATTTTTTTAGCTTCTTTAAACAGTGCGATCAAAATATATGTACTGTAAATTTTCGTGCAGTGACTTAGAAATTTAGAAGTAATTTTATAAATGTCAAATAAAATAATCCAGGGTTGATAAAAGTTATTGTCAATAAATAAATAAATAATATCAATCAATAAATAAATTATACATGTATTTGGATTTGATAGAATTTTCTTCCTCACTCCTTCTCTTTTATTTTTGAAGAATGGAGATCTGGAAGAAATTTTGTTTATGGTTTACTTTGTAGAGTCATTAGGTATTTTAGGAGGCAGAAGACATGAAAAATGAGCAACGCCTTCGCCGGGAATCGAACCACGGACCTCTCGGTACGCGTCGAGCGTGCTGACCACTGCGCCACGAAGGCATGCGAAGAAGGCGGGAGAAATACCTTATAACTTGTCTCTTAATATTATCAGCAAGAGCAATTTTAGTTTCAGATTTACTTTCTTGGTCAACCAGCGCCCAGCCACGAAAGACTGGTAACGGCCCCAGCCTACGATTGCACGATTGTGTACGACTGAACAAGCTGTCTACATGAAATTTCCATAATTTTTATGATGTACAATGTAAACACGGCTCTATTTCTTTAAAAAATACCCTGCACCACAAATGTGTATATTTCAGTTGCAAGAAGCATCCTTTACCACAGTCATACAAATCTTGAGAGACCCAGATCATAAACAGCATTATATTCTTAAATATTTTCGTGATGTTTTTCGGTGCTTTTTATTTAAATGCATATGTAGTAACTGAAATTAATTATTGTTATATAATATACGATCAAGCACCCACATTAAAATCCAAAATAAGTTTTTTAATAACTGGATGAAATTTTATTTTTATCTGGGAGGAACTTGAGAATATTTCTTGGTTTTATGCAGCTGTAATAACTGGAACGTATCGCTCGATTTTGATAAAATGGAAACATTCTGTGAATTTTATTTCTCTTAAATTAACACTTTCGACACTAATAAGCTTTTATTTTTTAAATTAAGTTTTTTTTCTGTAAATACATATATGAGCTGGAAGAAAATCTACTTCTGTGGTGTATGACATTTATGCATGTTCGTAGGCGTATGCACAAGCAAGAAACGAAATCTAATTAGTACTTTATTTAGAAGAGAATGTATTTGTAAAATGTAATGTAAATTTGGGGGCGGGGAAGCGACTTTAGATTGATAGATTTTAATTTTAAATCTACGCCAATGTAAAGTTGCTCCCCCCTTTATTTTACATAATTACTACTTCTTGAATAGTTGCTTCAAACTATATTCAAAGGTTTCAGTATGCTAAGATTTACAAGATTAAAATCAAGTACTACGATAAACCCCTTATATCTTACGCAACTATTAGGTACGAAAAGTGCCAATACAACTCTTATGGTTTATTTTTTCTCCGCAAGCATAATATTACGCTATTTTTTTAAAAAAGATTAAGCAGCTTTTTATTTCTGACACGTTCTTCGCCTTCAGGCGGAATGCTAACCCTTTGTGGTTGTTATTCAACAGTGCTTTTATTATTCGTATCGTGTGGTTGCTATTCGAAATCAAACACCATGTAGTTATGGTATTATATTAATGCAAATCTACTCGTTGGGAGAATATGTTTGAGACAACTGTACAAATGCAGATTCTGGTTTAAATGCAAAAAGATAGTCACTTCTTATTTCTCTAAAAATATAACAAGTACCATATTTCGCGCATTTCTCTCCCCCCCCTTTTTTTACTAATTTTATCGTTTGAAAATCAAATGGACGAATTCAGACGATTCCGCCACGTTGAGACGGTAGATGAAATCAGAAGCATCAGGATGACGCATTTTGAGAAATTGAAAGAACTATTGATTGCTTTGTGATGCCGTTTGATGTGATACTATTCCAGTCGCGTGATGATATGGACTAACCTTTCATATTATTTCTTCTAATTTTATATATTATCTTCGCGTGTTTTCGCCATTAAAATACTAAATGTCATTACCGGCGTTATCATTGGAACAGGGTAAAGTGACACCCTATATATATATGTATATATAAGATAAAAAATATGTAAATCAGCTTTATAATTTAATTTAGCAATAGCCTTTCAACGGCCCTTTTTTAATTTGGTTATATCCTCTTTATTCTAAAAAAAAATAATATTTATGGATTGCTCCATTTCAAGATTAATTTATTCCTCAAAGCTTGCGTAATGCTGATGACGTAGTTATTTCGGAACCTGAAATCTTTCTAACGTAATCCAAAACCTTCCTCTTTGATGAGCTGCCGCTTCGCTAATATCTCTGTTGCTGCTTGAACGCCATTTTATTTCACTGTGTTCTCTTTCTATAAAGCGTTACTATTCAAAAATGTAATTGTTTGAAAAAAAGAAACGATTGGAAGTGAAATATGGCTAAAAATATGAATTTAAATAAAAATTTAATTTAATCTGCCTCTACTGCCAAGGTTCCTATTCATCATGGATTAGCATTCTATGCAATCCGAATTCTTCCTGATCAGTATGGATCTACGTTCTACGCCATCAGCATTTGCTACGTCTTTCTGTCTTATCCCATATATATCTTTTTTTATCACATATATATCTTTTTTATCACATATATATGTCTTTTTATCACACACATATATATATATATATATATAAATTTTCAAAACCTGGCTCTAAAATGCTAGAGCGAAAATGCACAAGTTCTTTCAAAAGGCAAAATAAAAAGCTGAAGAAACAAGGAGGGTGGAGCATAACATGATACTCAAGATTAGTTATAAATTATAATGGAAAACATAATGCTTAGTGTTGGCAAGTGTGGCCAATAAGCATGTTAATGAATACAGAGATCATGCATTCAAGAGGGCGGGCTAATTAATATGCAAAGCTAGCAGTTAACGTTCATATAAGAATCCTCCAAACGAGAAAATAAAATTTCCTTGAAAAATTAATGTTTGTTTGGAAACAGCTGATCCGTGATTTTCGCAAAGGATTATTTGACTGTCGCCCTTAAAACTTAGTGGTAAACACCCATGTTGTAACGTCATTAAGGAAAAATAGAAATCTGCTGTGTTTTAACAGGAAATTAAGGAAAGAGATTTCAAATGTGTTTTACCTCTATGACATTTTTTTAAAAAATTTGCTTTGAGAATGCTTCAAATCATTGCCTAGAATTTTCTGTCTTAAATTAAATCTTAAATTAAGATTTTCTCTTTTGAAAATGCAGTCATTTCGAAAAAAATATGTTAGGAATTTCTTCTATTTGTGTTTATATTTTTAGTGCATTTTCAATGAAAAATAATCCGAAGAATAGTATGCCTGTTTGAGATACATACAATCAAAAAAAGTGTAAATTTAATGTCATTGAATAAAACAATTCATTAACATCATTAATCTGAGAAACTATTTCTTCTTTTTACTTCATAGATAGTAAAAAGGTGCATTTCAGGAATTAGTGACGGCATTTGGACGTGTTGCTTTTCTGTTCTTGATGCATCATAACGTTGTCACCAAAATTTACCGAAATTGGCACTGACTTCAAAGCTCTCGATTTGCACTTTGCTTGCAGAGCAAGTTTACTTTCTGTAGCCAAATGAAAACTAACGACCATTACTGCCGCAGAGAATTCTCTGCCATGATTCATTAAGCCTGCGAATGGCGGAATTTCGGTCATTCCCGACCAAGTAGAATGAATATCATTATTACTCTCGTTGGCAGACGGTGCGGGCAGACATGCAGGAACCACCACAAGCGTAGTCGTAACCGTGGTTGTCATTTTTGATGGGGTTCGAAGCGCGGAAGGGGGCGCTGGATGGGAGTTGATTCGTCTGCGTGATGAATGTTCCGAGGGAAATGGGCACGATACGCGAAGTTATTGCAGAGCCTAGGAATGCGCAGAAGCATTACGCATGGCATTTATTGTTACATGTATATCCATCATGAAGAATGTGTCTTTTGAAAACAAAATAAAATGATTCTGGTTCCCTCATCTTTTATGTATATTAGCAAACTGGTCAGCTTAACTTAGAAATCTGAGGTTAAAATAGTAAATTTCTCAGACGGAACCTCACATTGGTGATAGATCAAGTTATCTTATTTGGAATATTTGCCAGAATAGGTGTGATATAATTCCAAAGTTCCAAGAATCTACTTTAGTTATCAAGTTTTAAAAATTTCAGACTAATAAAAAATAAAATAAAATAAAAATAATTAATAAATGAAAAAATTAGCTCTCTGCGTAGTCAAACAATCCTTTGAGTCCATCTTCAAAAGTTGAAAATTCGTATCTAGCAGTATAAAATTAATAAAAAGTAACAACCCGGAAAGAATGGAATCAAAAATCTGGACTCAGAATTTTTAAGAAATGGTCTTGCATTACTTGGGAAATAAAATGCTTATCTATTAATATGAAAAATTTCAGAATATGTAAAAAAAAAAAAAAATCTGAAATGTTTCAGATTTTAAATTACGTCCAAAGGGACGTTTATTTAACATTTTGTGTGTTACCTTTATTTGTTAAATACCATGTTCTTCGCACTTAAACCATAAAATTCAGTTCAACAGCAATATCGCAAAATAATTTTAAATTGAGCATATCTTTAGAAATTTCGGTACACGCTCTCACGCGCTGGAGATAAAAATGTTTTTCTGTACAACGTTGGTATTGCTGGCTTTGAAATCTTTGAGTTTGTTAATGAAAAATTCGTTAAAGTTTTAGAGAATATTGTTACGAATTTCACATTTATTTGGCTATTTATTTAGAACTGTAATTAAAATTCCTTTTTATTTTCCCGTGCAACGCACGCAGACGATTTTTGAAGAGAAAGCTACGTTAAAAAAAAATAATAATAATAATAACATGCATACATTTATGCAGATTTTTCATTTTTTAAACTTTAATGCAGAGCGATAACATTTAGTGGCAACAATTTGAAAAGTGAATCGGGCATTCAGAGTGAATCAACGCAAAATCGCAAAACGAAAGTAATAGTCCTTCGGGACTAAATCCCTTTGGACTAAAAAAAACGCGAAATTCAAAGCTAATATCTTTTGTTACGAATTTCGTACATATCTAGATAATTTTAATGAGATTATATGTGAAATTGCAGTTTTTTTCCCTTTTTTTAATATTACATGAAAATCTAAAAACGCGAACCTTTGCCAGAAAAATAAGAATAATGGGAAGTCTGTTTAACATTGAGTAAATGGCTATCTCGCTAAACTGGCGAGATATCGCCAAGCTGACGATGGTTTTGGCGACTAATTTTTCTTGCAAAATTTGGTGAGAAATCGGCAAATACTCCAAACATGGCGACCATTTCCCGACGTTTTAGTCCGGTTCCTATATAACTGTAGTAGGTATTGCAAATGAATAACTGTAACTGATCTTATAAGTAACTATAACCGTATCCGGCGATCATATGCCTTCCAGTAATTTCGAGAAGTGGAAGATACTATCAGTTTCTTGGCGGCCAGGGGAAAACTATATGAGACCGGGGAGAGTATCGGTTTCTCAGATGTTGTTTAGTTCAGCGTGAGTTCGTGAGTTTGAATTATCTCCGTGTGAGCTACGCCCTTTAGATGTGCTTTGCGTTGAGTTATGTTTCACGCTCTTAGTAGTTTGATGAGAAATTACTGACTGTACTGTATGATACTATGAAGAGCTGTACGAGTATTTTTGTGGAAAGTTCCAGAATTGTGAAGTAATTGTTTTGGTAAAATTAATTTTATCAAACTATCATCAATTCTGTGTGCATTTAATCTATTAGGAACCCGTGCATACGCAACACTTTAAACGTAATGAACTAAAATTATTTTAAAGTAATATAACTAAGTTATCTGAATCCAGGAAGAAAGTAATGATAAGAAATTTGTTTATAATGTCACGGCAGAAATCTATTTCAGTGGTATATAATTAAAGCTCTTCTAATATAGCTCTTCGTTATTTGTGTACCAGACAGACAAAAATATTTGTGCCGTATCTCTGATGTTTCAGATGTCAAATATAATATCAACAACTTCACTAATAATGTTATATGAAGCAGAAAATAAAGTGCATTGCATGAATATTTAGCAAAATATTGTCAAATAAAAATATTTATACGTCGTTCGCCTTTTTACTTTACATAGTTTTGTGCTTAGGTAAAATAACAAGTTCCATATCAAAAAGCGTAATACACCGTAACAAAAACAGTTTTTGGATATTATATTACCGCTGCAAATATTTGTAAAAATTATCCGAGACGTATATTATAAATTAAATGTTTTTAAATTACACCAATAGAATGTATTATTAAGTATAATAGAGATTTAAATAGTTAAGAATTACGGTCATTGCTTTAAAGCCGTTCAGCTTGTTAAGCAACGTAATTAAAATTTGATCAATTGACTCAATAAATTGACTACAGCAAAATATACGAAGGCTGTTTACGAAGCTTATGAAGAAAAAGGCCTTCATGGAATGCTTTCTAAGGAAAATTTGGCCGTGTTCCATCTTACACCGAGAGACAAACCACGAAAACAAACATGCAGCCAGTTCATCCGCCGAAATTCAGATCTGGGTCGATCTATTGTTGTTCAACACGCATAGCGAGCATCTTAAAATTTAGAAGATAAATTACAGAACTTATTTTCCATCGAATGGCAGCATTTTTAAAACGCGCTGTTTGCGAGATATTGGGGACGTTACCAAGCATTTTACGTTTACGACACAGAATAACAACATTTACCAAGTCGTGTGGTTAATGAATCCAGGGTAATGTATATTAATTTAATGTAATATTCCAAGATTTTTGAAAAGACTTCCCTAAAAACATTTATAATGTCAAAATATGCGCCTAGTGATCACCACTTTAATACACCTGTATTATAACGGGAGCGGAGAGAAGGAAATGTTTTGCAATGATTTTGATATACTGCTATAAAGTAAACTCACCAGAAATTTCTTTGTCAAGTTACATTCGTTAAAATAAATGACAAAAAATTTAAATATTATATTAATGAACATTTTTTATTAAGGGAAAAATGGTTTAGTAAGTTAAATTATTAAGAATGAACTAAACAGCGTTTATTGATTTAACTATAATTTATTGAGTGAAAAAAAATTAGGCAAGATCGCTGAATAGATTAGATAAGATTGTTTAAGACTAGATTGGTAAGATTGTTAATTTTCCAGCGAACAGGTGGTCTCTATAGTTTTAGCGGCTTTACATTAATGAAACGACCAGCACTTGTAGTTCAAAGTCCGGCGAAGAGGCTGGCTGCATGCAACTTTATTTTCTTGATTTTGCCCGGGTGTAATGTGAATATGCTAAGAGAGCTGTATTCTGCTTTGCCATAACCCTAATATCTTGGCGAAACGGTTCCATTAAGACAGTTCGTTCAAGGCAGTTCCATTAAAACGTTCTCTTAAAGGGCTTCCATATTAAAGTAGGTAGTTCTTAATCGGGGAAGTAAAAAAAAAAAAAAAAAGAAAGAAACTAGGTAAGGAAATATTTTTTTATAAAACAGATATATAACTCCTTATAACTTAGTTAACCAACGGAAATAATTTTATTTCATTAATACACAATTTAAAGTAAGTTTCATTTAACTGAATTTTTTTTCTTAATCAACTCTTTTTAATTAATAAAAGAAGGATCATAGCTAGTTACGCAACTACAGGTCAGGTTTAAAACCTGTAGGTATGAAAGCCACAAAAATATAATCGGAATAGCGCCATTTCCACATCCATAAGTCAAACTACGAGTAGAGATACTCAACATCCGAAGAACAAGACTCTGCATTCATCCATTCTTCCGGTTTGCACCTCCACAATTCCACCCAACCCAGTGAACAAGAATCTTCAACAACCGACAATGAGACCCTTTCTGCACGTCATGTCTTATTGACTCAGGCAAAGGCAGTGAAGTGACTGTTAAACAGCCACCCGGCCCACCCCCTGTGTGCAATGCGGCGCAGATCAAACAGAAGAAGGACTGGGAAAAGATTTTTCATTAAGTTCCGCCGTGAAAGCCACCTTGGGACTAATTTTATCTCTTCTCCCGGACTTTCTTGCCGATGTGAATTAAAGCGCCTTTCTGGCCTAACACATGTTAGAGGTCTTTGTGACTTTCCAAGAGATATTGAGTTTTATTTGCTTAGGTCTTTAATGCTATGCAAGAAGCATGCGTAACATTGTAGACAAAAATATCACTGGTGAAATGCGAAGACAAGTCTCCGTGAAAGTACCCGGAACTTTTTTTAATATGCCTTGCAAAGTGTCTTACTACGCTGCCTCGTAAGCCGCATGGATATATCTCTGCATTAAATAAGCCTACAAGCATGTTATTGGCTTCCAAAGTAATAGCTGAGAATAAGTTTATTAGAATTGTTCTGAAAAAAGCAAAGTAGTAACCGGAGGTACTCAGCCGGCGGAAGTGACGTCACAGAAAAGGGGGCGTGGCCTCC
>KK120314.1:0-43946 GCA_000611955.2 Stegodyphus mimosarum
CTGGTCAATACCAGGCTGGTTAGAAATTTGGATAACTGCCAAAAGGATTTCGGTACAATTTAGGGTTGAATTTGCTCCTAAGGGGACCGATAAATTTGGAAAAATTTGGGGAGCAGCCTGTTGCATATCCGTAAGGGCAGCGGAGAAAGAAACTCCGGGGCGAATATTACTTGCACTGGGTGTGGCTGCAGCCGGCAGTGTTGGAAACTGTGTGTTGTTCTTAAGATTAATGTTGTTTGCGTTAACAACGGTCTGACCGGATTTGGTACTTGGTTTCGAAGATTGACGATTTTTTGATCCAGGAAACCTCGGGCAGGAGCGCCAGTTGGCCGCGTGATCCCCGGAACAGTTGGCGCACTTGTTTCGTTGGTCGTAGGGCTTGGGACAGTCTTTTGCTTGATGAGGGCCAGCACATCTTACATATTTTCTCGGTAGAGTACAAACTTCGGAAGAATGAAAGAACCCCAGACAACGCCAGCATTGGGAGGGGCCTTTCTGTCCTTTGAAATGCTCAAACGCTACCTCAGTTCCGAGCAGTTCCGTAATGCTGTAAATCTCCTCTGCTTTTAGGCTGTTGTAAATTTGGAGATAGAAAAGAGGCATTGGCATCTTCGTCTTCCAGCGTTTTAGTTGTGAAATTTTGTGGATCTTGAAACCAAGCACTTCAACCGCAGTCTGTACAACGTTGATTGGTGTGCTGGAGGGTAATCCCCTAATGACAACTTTCAGTGGTCTGTCTGATTTAAGAGTGTGAGATTTAAATTCAATGTTATTTTCAGTTAAAAATCTCACAACTGTTCGGTAATCTGTTTCGTTGCTAGTGAGTAGTTTAAGGAATTCAATGTCTTGTTTAGACTGTATTGTGGGTGCGTGTCGGCGTAACTGATTAAGAAGGAAGTACCAATCAGCACGCGGTTTAATGAAAATGGGAGGTGGAGCTTGAATTTTGGGTGTTTGATTGACAGCCGGCTGCTCTGTCGAATTTACTGTGTTATGTTCAGTGTTGTTTTCCAGACCAGTGTATGAATTAGAAGTGTGTAAATTAGTGTTGTTTTCCTCAATGGATGGTTTATCAGTAGGTTTTTTAGCAATAAGATGCTTTGGTGGAATGACAAACCCGTCAGGGTCGACTGGTCGAGTACGTTTCTTAGAGTCAGGTTTAACAATTTCTTTAGTAGAATTTAGGTTATCAGGCTGGGGAGAATTTTTAGAATTTTCAGAATTTTTGGAGTTACTTTCCGAAATAGAGTTCTTTTTAGACTGGGATTTACACTCTCTGAGGAATTCTTCCTCGGTGGCCGGTAAGGTAAATAGGTTAACTCCTAGGTTTTGGCAAAGGGTGCGTAATGAAATTAAAACTTTCTCACCCTCATCGGAGATCTGCTTGGCCATCCGTTCCTTGTCCGGAGTATCCGATCTTTGCAGTCTTTGCAGGTCAAACAAGAGTTCGGTATGCCTATTCTTCAAAGCATATATCTGTATCGTCGATTTGGTAAGTTCTAAGGCAGAAGGCGATTTCGGCGGAGGTGCAGTCGTCGTATCCATTTCCGTTATAACTTGTAGCGGTTGAGTATCCAAAGACATGCCAGCTGGCGGCGCAGAAATCGTGTTCACTATATTCACTTTGCGGAGCTCATCACTCACACAACCATCGCTCTCGGCGTCCATGACGCGAAATTGTTTATAAAGCTTGATGGCCTTGTTAATTCTTTTATTAATCCGGTTGTATTCTTGTTTGGTAGACGGATCCCAAGTCACGTGATATGACTTCCTAAGCCTGTTACGCTGTCTCATCGTGTCTCTGACATTTTTAGGCAAGCGATGTAAATTGTCGCTAATGGGAATTTTATCGCTGGCTTCCTCACAGTCTGTTTTAATATGCGAGGTGAGCGAATTAATGGCAGCGTCAATTCCGGTTACTGTACTTAAATCACTAAAATGCACAATTCTATTTTGCAACAAATTTTCAAATAAACACCAATCAGTTACAGTCCTAGTATTGACACAGTTCATTTTTGAAACACCTAGCGTTGCAATAACAGGAAGGTGATCAGATGTCATCTCATGCTTTACCGTGAGAAGCATCGGCATAGTCATTGTAGATAGAACAATATCCAAAATGTCCGATCTCTCGATTTGGTCAGGTCGGTATGTATATTCATTAGGTGCGTGGGTAACCACTGGATGACTGAGGATGTAGTCATGCAGAATTTTACCTTTCGCATTGCTGCGACGACAATCCCATGGCATAATGTTTCGCGTTTAAGTCCCCCGCCAGTATAGCTGAAGTATCACTGGGGAGAAGATTATTCAAAATCGTATTACTTAGTGTGCTGTTGGGGGATTATAATATTCGCAAAAATGTATATTACCATAAGAATGGAGGGTGACTGACACTGTGAGCGCTTCAATGCTGTTATCTTTAAATTCTTTGATGAAACAAGACTGGTAGGATCGTTTAACATATATTGTAACTCCACCGCCGCGATGGGTTGTTCGATTGCATCTGTATAGCTGATAATTAGGAATAGCGAGACGCTGGCATGCTTGGGCATGTGTCTCAGTGATTATTCCTATATCGATGTCATGAAATTGAAGAAAATTACTGAGTTCATGCTACGGTTGTGTAGGCCGTTGGCATTCCACACTGCGCAAGAAATTGGAGTAAGTGTTTGAAGAAATCTATCCATTAACAGGTTTCTAGTTAACACTGTGATGAGGTTCGGAAGAATTTTGATTTACAAGTTGTTTACATAATAGAGGCAGTCCAGAGTCTTTGATAAGAGCCACAAACATTTTAAGTTCGTTGAGAACTTGTTTCGTTTCGTTGATCGATTTTGGTGCAAGTTTAAGGCTTGGGCGAACGATTTGTTGGTCACAAATCTGTCTGCGAAAGTTTTAACACGTTGAGTAGTCCTTGGTTTAGGGAACTTCTCGCACCCACGGTAGTTTGTCGTGTGTCCTTCTTTAGAATAGTTGACACAAGTCGGTGGAGTGGATTTATCCTTGGTGCATTGGAATGAGTTATAGTCACCGCCGCACTTTACACATTTAGAGTCATGGTGACAGTTTGATTGGGCATGATGAAACCCTTGGCAGCGATAACACTGCAAGGGTCTCGCTCTACCTTTGTAGCTTTCGATGGTAATCTTTATTCCAAGGAGGAAACGCTCCTGACGTATATCTTTATGTTTTTCATTACGTTTGAGAGTAACGAGGAATAGGGGAAGAAGCTGAATATTTCCGTCTCTGCGTCTTTTGAGTTGGTTAACTCGTTCCACGTCGAATCCTTTGGCTTTAAGTTCATTCTCGATCTCCTCAGGTTTGTAGTATGTAGGTAGGCTGCGGATTACAACTTTAATATATTTGCTCTCCGGCAGTTCATAGCGGTGGAAAAGAATATGTTCGTCTTTGAGAACTTTCACAATTTGTTTGTAAATTGTGGGCTGGTTTGCTTGAATTTTGTATCCACTTTGGATTAGTTGACCATAGTAATCTCTTTCACAAGTGAGATTGTGGCTTAGGAGTAGCCCTCTAATCTTAGAAAAATTATTTTTCTCATCTTTTACCATAATAGGTGGTGGTTTCCTTCCTCCTGAATTCTGATTGGGATTCCGAGCATGGACACCGAGGAGGAAGGTCGCTCGCTCTGCGAACTCTCGCCAACTCAGCCCGATTCTGGAATTTTACGCGAAAATTCGCAATTATGTGCTAATAATGGCATGGATACTCACACTGTGCAATTGTGCGACAGTGATCATGCTACTGAGTTTACTCTTACCCACCCTGATGACCGATTGAAAATGATTATGGACTTTTACGGATTGAAAACACAGTTCGAAGCAATTCAAACTCTAAAGATGTTTCTAAAGAGGACCGGAGCTGCTCTGGATACTACAGGATATTTACTACTTGACTCAGCTGGTAAGCATCTTTTTAACCGTATAAATGACATCGCGAACCAGCTGGAAATTCAAATATTTCAATTACCTGCCATCTTAGATGAATTCCAAAAGATTCTGAAAACGAAAAATTAGCCAAAATGGCCGCTGAAAAGGAAGTTCTTCTCCGCAAGGAGAAATTCAAACCTTTTCTCGCGCGCACAGCGTGAAGAAACAGGGGGGGGGAAGCTCCTATGACGACTCAACCAGCAATAGCCGCTCATAGTAGAAAGAGAAAGACTGCAAGCATCGATCCGGAGGGATTTATAACCCCCGCGACACGCAAGCAAGGAAAACAACCTGAACTGATTGTCACTGATGATCAAATTGACAATACTTCTGGAAATTCTGCTAGATCTATACCATCACAGAGCAAAAATATTACTACAAGTAATAAATATGAAAAGATTATAAATTCCCTCTTGGACAGCGGTTGCAGTCCTGCCGAGGGTGAAACAACAGCCATAGCAACCACAGCCTCCTTAGCAACGGAGGTCAAAACGGAGGAGAAACCAGTTCGAAGCAGCCGCAGCGTAACCCCCCTCCACAGATTCCTACTATTCCGGCTATCCACGTAAAAAGCAGCTAACAGTGGAAAACGCAAACGAATTTCCTGCGTGAAATTGCCCCAAATATTCAGTGCAATCTCACCGGACCCTTTCTAAAACTACAAGTTCAAACAGAACTGGAGTTTAGGGAGACTACGCGCTGGATGCGTCAGGCCGGTATCCAATTTAAAACTTTTGATCTCAAGCAGGACAGGCCTGTCAAAATTGTTATTAGAGGTCTCCCTAAGGAAACTGAGCTCGACATTTCTAATGAAGTGGAATCCTGGGGCTTTAAAGTGCATAGGTGAGCTAGGTTGACAAAACCGCGTACTAGACACCGTATGCCACTTGTATTAATTCAAGTACGACTTCATCCCTTCATTCACCAGTTGTACGCTGTCACAGACATGTGAGGCGCAACGGTCAAACTTGAGGCTTACAGAGGCAAAACAGGCCCTACCCAATGCTTTCGGTGCCAAGGATTTTTTCATTCCTCGGAAACTTACACCTTAAATGTACGTTGTGTGAGATGTGCTGGCCCGCATTGTGCAGAAGATTGTCCTAGAGGAGATGATCAACCTGCTTGCTGTTGCAACTGTGGAGGGGAACATACAGCATCCTACAGATCTTGTCCTCGGTTCCCAGGCAAACGGACTAACAGCAAAAATCAAAAAACTGTTCGTAAGGCAGCTGCACCCGCATCCCCCTTAAGGGACCACGAAAACTCCCGGCAACAGCCGAATTGGCAAGCCCTGCGACTGCTCCACCTAGTACAAGCTCGCTGTCATATGCAGCGACCCTAGGTAAAGGACTAAAGGAGTCCAGACCCGTTACACAGGGTCCAAATCCGGCGGTTACGGAGAATGTGCTTCCCGTAGCTTCCCCGGCTATTTCTGCAGAAAGTGGAGACTCTGATGATGTCTTCTCATCCACTTTAAAGTGTCTTATTGAAATCTCCGCGACCCTGCGGTAGATAGGCACATTTCACTGCAAGCCTTTAAAAGGGCTCTGCCTAAACTTAGGCAGGCAGACGCTCTTACAAGGGCATTTCTCCTATACGAAAGCTATGTTATGCTTTCTAACTAGGATCATTTGACTATTTTAGACCCGTGTCTTAGGTTTTTCAGAGCTGATAAATATTTTAAGGCCTAAAATTCAATAGTTCACGACAAAGTTCTATTAACAACACAGAACTCTCCATTTGTACATGGAATGCAAATGGCTTCACCAATAAGATCGATGAGGTAAAAGGCTTTATTGCAGAGTACGATCTTGACGTTCTTTTAGTCCAAGAGACTCACTTAACCCCAGGGAGGTCTCTGAAAATTGGGAATTATGACATGTACTCGACTGACAGGGTGTCATATGCAAGAAATGCAAGTGGTGGCACTTGTATCTATGTGAAACGTTCGATTAAACATCACTTGATACCTACCCCTGATCTAAATGTTTTGGATACGACAATTATCAAAATTTTCCTCCAAAATTCTCCCCCACTAACAGTCATTTCGGCGTACTTACCTCCACTTTCAGCAGCACGTGGAAGAAGTACTTTTCCTGTTAGTGATTTTGATAAATTATTATCAATATCAAATCACCTTATTATTCCTGGTGATCTAAATTCACGTCATACCGCTTGGTTTTGTCCTAATAGGAACAGGTATTGCCTTAGTCTAAATTCATGGTGCCAGAGTAACCATGTACAGATCATAGCTCCTACCCTCCCGACCTTTTACCCTGTTAGAGGGTCCCCCGCAGTTCTTGATCTAGCTGCCTATTATAGCATTTTGAGTACAGTATTTACCAAAATTCGATGTGTATATTACTGTAACCTGTAAAAATATACATACAATTCTTCTTCTCCTAATAATTTGTATATAATATTATGTACTATGTATTCTCGTATTGACCCTGGGCACTGCCTCTACGGACCATGGAGGTAGGAAGTAAGGTCCTTCCGTATCTCCATGGTATAGACATCTTTCTGTTAAAACAATTTTGCAAATTCGTATAGACGTGTTTTCGGCCTGATGTTAGTGTCGGCTAAATGGACATATCTGTTAAATATCCTCTTGGTTGAATGCTTAATAAAAAAAATTATCCAGTATTAAAATTTTGATGTAGTAATATACTTTCAATTAATGGATAACTATCATCACTACTTAAGGTTTCTGTCTACCGCATTCTTCGCAATCGAAACAAAGTTTACGCAGTTCGAATTACAGCACCATCTCTCACCAAAGTGGAATGTAATTAAAGTACGAGTAATTTTTTAAAAAAATCGTAAAAGTAATTTTTGCCGGACATAATAATGACGGCATTAATTAACTGCAATTTTTATGGTAACAGGATACTATCTACATTGTTTTAAATCTCTTTTGCATCAAAAGCTATCACCAGTTTTATTATAAACAGGGCATTAACTTATAAAAAGCTGTATTTTTGATAACATGAAAGGTAGATTCGTCAATGGACGATTTAAAAAAACCTTGTTGCTAAATAAGCCATAGCGGGGTGTCATAAGAAAAGAACCTCTATGTAAAGAAGGAAAGGCTCTATAGACGTAATGTAAACCACTTTGTCTACAACGCCGCTACAAAGAAAAGGGAACATTCGCCAAGGGATTTGGCCACGGAATCTGTTGGCGAGAATTTCCCCTCTGTGATATGCCGGTTCTTTGGTACCTAGCCGACATTTTCCCCCTCCGCGACGTGTATAGGAAATTGAGGAACACAGGTTAAGATGAATCGTTCTTTGACTTGTCGCGATAATTTAAACCCGGAAATGATGAAAAATTAGGTGAAGTTTCACTTTCACTGGCTGTTGAACTTCCATTTTCCATATCGCTACTTGAAACCAAAGAACCTATTCTTTGTTTAAACTCTTGCTAAACATAACTTTCGAACCTGTCCAAACACACTTCGACATTCAGCTTCGAGCTTTAGCACTTTTTTGGCGACATATATTTCACGCATGCGCAGTTGTTTCCCTTTTCGTTGGAAGGGAGCCACTTCTGCTTCTGCGAAGTTTTCCTTATTAACAGTATATATTCTTTGGTCATAAGTAGGATAAATTTCACACGTAATTGACGCCAAAGTTGTATGTAAGTAAAGAGTCGAATAAAGGTTAGTACTCAATTATTTTCCCCCCTCAGGGGCCCACTTTTGTGTGTACGGGTGTGGCAATCCCGAGGTACCCTAGCCCTTCAGGGGATCATCTTCTTGATGAGACGGGTGTCACGATCCTAGAGCCCCAGTGATCTATCCTCTTTTCCGTCTCCTTTCCTCTGAGCTGAAGCTTTCTTCCTTCCTTTCTCCCTTGTAGTTTTCCTCTTCGGAGTTGGGGCTTGCCATGACAGACTGGAACAGCCCTTGTCTTTGGTTCTGAAGTGGCGAGAAAACTGCCCACGTGTTTGCCGTGCGTGGAGACCCGTGTCGCTGGAAAGGAGGGTCCTGGTAGTTGAGAGGCGAGGTACTGTCCCCAACACACTGCTTTGGCCTCTGCTTCAGCTAAACGGGTGGCACCTTGTCGTCCTCACGGGTGTCAATCGGCTGGTCACTAGTCCTTGTGTCAGTGGCTTGGGGATGAGCTATCGAGAGTTCCTGCTTTCGGGAAAGCCGACTCTGGGGCTTCAGTTTGCGTATAGGTCTGGCTAGCCCTAACACAGGATTATGTGTTCCCTTGTTGGGCTCCGTGGTGGGTGGCGAGGTTGGATCCGAATCTTTTTTTCTTCCAATATGGCGAAACCCCAAATTTACCTTATTAAAGACTTCAACGTCAATCACGACCCTCAAAGCGCTAGTTCTGATACATCAACTGCAAAAAAAATACGTACCGATGGAAATGCGAATAATGGAAAGAATTGTCCCCGCTTCCTTGTTGTCTCTAGTCCTTCTGGCGAGCTGCAAAAGATGTCTCCTTTTGTAATAAATAAATACATCCATTCTTGTATTGGTGAAATAATGCAAAGAACTGTCCCCGCTTCATTGTTGTCTCTACTCCTGGCGAGCTGCAAAAGATGTCTCCTTTTGTAATAAACAAATACATGCATTCTTGTATTGGTGAGCCTAGAAATATAAAGCGTCTCCGCTCTGGAGACTTGCTTATAGATACAATTTCGGCCACCCAGTCTGCATCTTTACTTCAAGTAACCAAACTTGGCCAAGCAAATGTCACTGTAACATCACATAAGACACTGAATGTTTGCCGCGGTGTAATCTCGGAAGTCGATGTTCTGTATGCTCCTGAAGAAGAGATCGCATCCGAGCTATCTGACCAAAACATCTGTGGTGCTAAGCGGATCAAGATGTGTATGGAAGGTCAGTTGATCGACACGAAACATGTGATCCTGACCTTTAACTCGCCTAATCTGCCTAAAAATATTAAGCCGGATACCTAAATTGTGCGGTAAGACCTTATATTCTAAACCCCATGCGATGCTTCCAATGCCAGGGCTTCGGCCATTCTAAGATGTCTTGTCGTGGCAGCATCACATGCGCCCGATGCTCACAGATTGGTCATGATTGTGAGAACTGCACCGCCGCGCCTTTATGTGTAAATTGCAAGGGTGAACACCCAGCATTTTCTCGCCTCTGCCCGAAATTGAAATCTGAAAAAGAAGTGCAGACTACAAAAGTTACAAGGAACATCTCATATGCTGAAGCCAGAAGATTAGTTCAAAGCACACAGGTTCAACCAAACACATCAAACGCCAGTGCTCTTAAATCTTATCGCACAGTTGCCACCCAAACTTCAGTTGGTATACAGACTCTACCAAATAAAACCAAGAGAGTCAAGAAAAAAACCCGACACATATAGTACAAAGAAAAGAAACAGTAATTTAAAGGAAACCCGAAAATCTCACTCAGAAAACAGTTAATAAAAATAGAAGCGCCAACAAAAGCTCTCTTGATGGGATTATTTCTGAATCTGTTGATTCAGATAGTATGGAAATAGAAGAGAGTCTAGAAGTTCGCACTCATCTCCTCCCACGAAAAACTAAAAAGCAGCACAGAAAGAACAAACATCAATCACAATGGCCCTCCTCATTTCATGGAACTGTCGCGGTTTCCACCGAAATTTGTTAGACATCAAAGCTATAATCACTACTTACGATCTTGTGTGCTTAGCATTACAAGAAACAAATCTGAAACCAGAACAACAAGCAAAACTTCGGAGGTTCTCATTGCTCAGGAAAGAAAATCTTGTAGGTGAACGTGCCAGTGGGGGTGTAGGCCTCCTCACCTCACTGGACAGTCCATCAAATGCACTTCCTTTGACGCCTCCCCTCCAAGTTGTCGCTACCCAAGCAAATTTTCACATTGTTGTTTCAGTCGTTTCTCTGTATTTGCCTCCAAATGAACACATTGATCAGCAGGATTTGAATGATCTTATAGAGCAGCTGCCTGTGGCATTTATTATATTAGGGGATTTTTAATGGCCATAGTCCGCTCTGGGGAAGTAAAGATACAAACTTCCGAGGAAGACAAATTGAGCACATGATCCAACATCATAGCCTTTGTCTCCTGAATAATGGGCAGAGTACATACTTCCATGAACCTTCAAGGACATTCCACGCTCTCGACCTTGCCATCTGTTCACCATCTCTGTTGCCATTTTGCACTTTTAGTGTTGGAAATGACCTTTACAATAGCGATCATTACCCCATTTTTGTATCCCTTGCACGAAGAGGAGCAAACCCCATGTCCAGAATCCCACGGTTCGTACTTGATAGGGCAAACTGGGAATTCTTCACTTCCACTGCAGAGCTGACGGGGAACATGGTAGAAGATGTGCATATCGATGACGCAGTTGAAGCAGTTACTAATACTGTTATACAGGCAGCTATGCTTTCCATTCCTAGAACATCAGGAAAAATGCTGAAGTATTCAAAACCATGGTGGAATCGTGACTGTCATGAAGCTCTGAAAAAACAGAGAAAAGCATGGGGAATTTTTCGCAGGTATCCTACTTTGCAAAACCTTATAACGTTTAAAAGAGCCAAAGCAAATGCACGAAAAGTAAGAAGGCAGAGCCAGAGGGATTCCTGGATTTGATATGTGTCTTCAATAACATCGTCTACGCCTAGTAAGCGAGTTTGGGAAAGAAAGCATGCGGAATATATAAAGACCATTCACTTTCCTTTTTGGAAAAAGATGGCCGAGTGATTAGCTCCATAGAAGAAATTGTAAATGCTATTGGTGAGATGTTTTCTGCCGTTTCTTCCAGGAGAAATTATTCTCCCGCATTTCTTTCTATTAAGCAGAATCTCATTGCTTCCAATTCCTACAACTCTGAGCCCTACAATAGGGATTTTACTATGCTTGAGTTAAAGAGAGCTTTGTTGCAGACACACAAATCTTGTCCGCGTCTTGACAGCGTGAGCTACGATATGCTGAAGCATCTTTCCTGTAAGTCACTGAATGCCCTTCTCACTCTTTACAATAGAGTGTGGAAGGAGCACACTTTCCCCAGTGCATGGAGGAGAGCTGTTGTTATTCCTATGGCTAAGCCAAGAAAAGACTCGCGGAATCCCTCGAATTATCGGCCAATAGCCCTTACGAGCTGCATATGCAAACTGTTTGAAAAGATGGTAAACAGCCGCCTAGTGTATTTCTTAGAAAAGAATAGTGTATTGTCACCTTATCAAAGCGGTTTCCGAAAGGGAAGGACAACTGTAGATAATATGCTCCTTTTGGAGACATCTATTCGTAAAGCTCTCTTTAGAAGAAACCATCTTGACTCTATTTTTTTTACATTGAAAAAGCTTATGGTAAGGCATGGAGGTATGGGATCCTTCGTGATCTCTATGATAGTGGCTTGCGTGGCAACCTACTATTTTTCATTCAGAATTTTTTAAGTGCTAGGACCTTCCAAGTTAGGATTGGCTCTGTCTTGCCAGAAATCTTTGAGCAAGAAGAGGGTGTGCTTCAAGGCTCTGTTCTTAGTGTCACTTTATTTAGTCTGAAAATTAACACTGTATTAAAAGAACTTCCTCCAACTATTTTAGGATCTTTGTATGTTGACGACCTGTATGTTTGTATGTTAGTTGTCGAAGGGCAGATATGAGACATATAGAGAGGCAACTGCAGATCGCATTGAATAAGATCCACGAATGGTCAGTCAACCAAGGATTTACGTTTTCTGAACAGAAGACCGTCTGCGTACATTTTTGTAGAAAGAGAGGTCTCCATCCTGAGCCTGAATTACACTTCATGGAACTATCATTCCAGTTGCACCTGAAGCAAAAATTTTAGGAGTGATATTCGATCAGGAACTGACTTTCCTTTCTCATGTTTCACAGCTGAGAAAAAAGTGTATAAAAGTACTCAATATATTAAAAGTCCTGTCGAATACCTCCTGGGGTGCTGATCGATGCTCCATGCTTCGCATCTATAGAGCGCTTGTCCGCTCTAGACTGGACTATGGCTCAGTTATCTACGGATCAGCTCGGTCTTCTGTGTTGCTAAAACTAGATCCTGTGCATCATCAAGCTCTGAGGATTTGTTCTGGAGCTTTCAGGACATCTCCAGAGTCTTTATGTTGATTGTCATGAACCATCACTTTGTTTGAGGCTTGAGCAGTTGTCTCTCTTGCATTATTTTAGCATTTTATCACAACCTGACAATCCTAATAGGCTAGCTTTGACTGATAACAGCTGTGACATTTTATTTGATGCAAGGCCATCCTGTGTGCCTCCGCTTTCTTTGAGAGTTCGCTCTCTGATCGAGAAACTCTCCCTGCCCGATATATCCCCCCAAGCCATGCAATACTTTGAAATTCCCCCTTGGGAACAGGCAGAAATCCAGATTCTTGAAATTTTTTCCCATCAGATGAAAAAAAACACTAACAATGTCATCTATGTCCAACTTTTTGCTGATCACAGATATAAATATCAAGAATATGTGTTCCAATATACACAGATGGTTCGAAGTCAACTTGTCATGTCGGGACGGCATTTGTAATTGGTGACCATGTAGAAGGCAGAAGTTTGCACCACGCTTCCTCAGTCTTAACAGCTGAACTTACCGCAATATATCATTCACTTTTGTACGTATCAAAGCGACGGCAGAAAAAGTTTATAGTTTATTCAGATTCCTATAGTGCGCTAAAGTTTTAGAAGCTTTTTCGAACACCCATAATCCGTTAATTTTTGATATCCTGAAACTGAACTTAAAATTAACAAGGCTCGGATTTGAAATTCTCTATTGCTGGGTTCCCGGGCATACCGGTATAAAAGGTAATGAGAGGGCAGATGTCGTCGCAAAATCGGCTGTTGAAATATCCAGTCGCCTCATCCCTATCACAGACATTAGTAGTTTTATCCAGCAAAAGATATTGGAAAAATGGCACCAGTTTTGGGATGTTAGTCTTTTAATCAATTAAAGAGCGTGAAACCTAGAATCGAACTTTGGCATTTTACTGGAAGACGTAAGGAGGAACTTGTTTTGACTAGACTTAGAATCGGTCACATCAGAATGACCCATAACTATCTTTTAAATGCTGACAATGAGCCCCTGTTCTCAAAATGTGGTGTATGTTTAACTGTCCGTCACCTCTTAATTGAATGTCCATCTTTTAACTCTTAGCCTGTCGGGTTATTTTCTGCAAATACCTTTAAAATTGTCGCTAACTTTTGACCCAACTCCCCCTAAAATGTCGAGAAAATAACACTGAACTTTCGAAAAATGCTAGCAACTTCTTTTGTTAGTTGTCTTCCCTCCCAGAATTTTGGATCAAAGATTCCGCCTAATTTAGATAAATTGCTCCATAAACATTAGTAGCTGCGAGCTGTCAAGAACGTTGCAAAAGAATAGCTTTTCTCTGACTGCCCATGGGAGTGCCGTAGGGTAAATGGCCAGCAAGTTTCAGCTCATCAGCATTTCATGAATAGATTTCAGAACTACAAAACTTAAAATTTTCTTTTATACAGATATCTTATTTTCAAACATATTGCTTTTAAAATCTTAAATGCAGTAGAATATTTATTAGTTAAACTATTGCATACGTAATAAATCTGAAATAACAAACTTCGGTTTTTAGCTTTATTCTGGATTGAGAATTCTCATCTAGATTTGAATTGCGTTAGCATTTTTTTAATATAAAGATTTGAAAACTTTAAATCTACTAATTTCATTTGAAATTTAGACAATCATTAGACCAAACGGCCAAGTTACCCAAAAGGGCTATTACTTTTGTTTTGGCATTTTTCGTTTACTATAAAAAATTTAGCATAACTTAATAATATAAAAAAATTTCACGATAAAAATTTTTAGTATAACTGACTTTTATAGTATATTTTAAAAAATAATACTATGAAAGTCTGAATCACTTTTGAAATCGCTGCCGCTAAATATAAGAGTCCTGCGTTATATTTAGAGAAACTAAATAATGAAGAATCTGTATGAATGTATGTTTCTCGCATTCTGAAAAAACAACAGTACCTAGAGACATCAAATTTTTAATAACGTAGTCCTTCCCTCGAATATGGGCATCTGGAAGCCCAAATTTCGAATTTGTTTTATTATCGGTTTGATATTTTGTAAAACTTTAATGAATTTTTGATTAACAATCTCAATGATTTCAAAGCGAGCAACAGCAATGCTGTACAAAAAAAAAATGTCCAGCGCGCGAGACTGTGTATCGAAATTCTAAAGGTATGCTCTTTTTATATTTGTTGTGATACTGCTGTTGAATTGAGTTTTATGGTTTAAATACGAAGAACATGATATTTAATAAACAAAGGTAACACATATAACGTTAAGAAAACGTCGCCTTGGGCGTAATATAAAATCTGAAAGCCTTCAGATTTATTATTATTATTATTATTTTGCTTCTCTAAAAAGTTCTTAAACTTGTTATCGATTGCTCATTACAATAGTACAGATTCGCATAGGTTTCCTTTTCAGTTTTTAGAACAATATATTCACATATCTTCTCAATTTCATTTTACAACATCCGTTTACTAGACGTTTCGTCTGCTGTACCTTTTAGCTTTCGTCATGTCATGGCCTCAGCAAAAAATTACATTCTAAACCTGGGAAATGAATTCTTGGCTTCATTTCTTAGGCAAAATGTTAAACAAATCATCAAAGGAATAAATAATATTCAATATGCAAAAAAACTGTAAGCTTTCAGTAAAAAAAGGGCAGTGCTATTAATACTTAAATAATTCTTAAATGCTTAACACTCAAAGCCAATTGAAAGACAGTTCCGCCCGAAACGTTTATAAATTCTTACCTCCACTAAATTAGTTCTAATATTTAAATTAATTATAGCAGAAGTAAGAAATGTGTATAGTTCTTTCATTGATCTACGTTTTTCACAACCACTCAAATTAAAATTCTTCCCTTTAAAAAAAACCGTTTTAAGGGAAATTCTTGATGATTAAAGAATACAAAATTGTTAATTATATCCGTAAAGCTCTCCAAAATATTATGTCCATTATTCATAAAACTGGTATCATTTAAATCTGGTTCCGCAATGAGATCTTTATTAGATTTAATTTCTAAAACAAATTTTTTCCAATTTTAGAAGGACTACAAGAATTGAGACGAATCATCTCATAGTAATTTATTTGCGTAATTCTATGAAAAAAGTATATTCACTGTCGAAAATCCATAATTTGTACATTTCTTTCATGCAGTATTTTAAATAGAATGAGAGTAAAAATATTTACCGTCTTGTGGAATGAGTACTTGAACTAATAAATTTAGTTCTATAGTATTAAAATTGTTCTTTATAATATGAGTGGTTTTTTTGTGTGTAAATTTAGAGCATATTATGTTTGTATTAAATATAGCACATGCGTATATCTCACATTAATGAAGGAAATAATTTAGTGTATTTCAAACTAATTAAGAACAACAGCAGTCAATGAGGAAAAGAAGAGCAAACGAGATTTGTCGCAGTTCTTACTATGGATCTACACAAGGGGCGAAGGGAATAATTATTATATATCAAATATTCATGAAAATTGTGGCTGAGGAAGTGAAAACTATACACCTCATATCGCTAACAAGACTTTAAAAAAATAAACGAAAGAATAAAGTATTTATAGTTTGAAAACATCAGATTGTCGCCCGATATTTCAAATCAAAGTTTACCACTGAAATTTAAAAAACAATACTAATAAAATTTAAGCTTTTACTTCCTTCTTCTTTCAAGTAATAGCGCAGCCTATCTTACCAATTCATAAAATTAAATGTACTCTGTTTACTTATAAAACCAAATAAAATTAAAACTTGAATCAAAAATTATTCCAATTTTGTGAAATCCAGCGATTATTTCTGTACTTCTTTATGGTAAAACTGTTATAAGGAGAAAAACATCAAATTAGTTAAAAAGTCTACCGCAATTTAACCAAAATTTAAGAAAAAGGAATAGATATGATCGCTTTTCAATCTACATATTATTATAAAATAATAGTCAGCTGGTTTTTTTGCGGAGAGGAGGAAGACGATAACATACATAAAAGTTAAACGTAGGAATTTTGCAACTGACCATTATCATAAGATATTAGAAACATATTTTATTGATGACACTCATGGTACGAAGAAACACTTATTGAAAAATGTTGCTAAGAAATCCAGATAAAATGGCTTTCTGAATTGTTTACTTTTGCTGTATTGAGCAACGATTTTTTAATAATATCGAAGATAAATAAAACGTCTTATGCGTCGCAGAGTAATAAAAACATGCTCTCGAATTTTTTTTATTAATAATGGACAGTATTTATCGCTAAATGAAAATACTAACATTTCTGCGATGTGTTTAATAAATAGATAACAGCGCAGCAAAATCTTTTGCTTCCAAAATAGATTTACTTATTCTTAATATTACGAATGTTGCTGTTACTCTCTTATGAAAAAATACATCCCTGGCCAGGGCTGAGTTCATTCATGAGATTAAAACACCATGATTAAACAGATCAAATGTTAAACATCGAAAACCTTCAGTTCCTACCGATTTTAGAACTAGGGCAAGCTTATTAGCAACTTTAGCAAGCACGATGAAGGAAAGAAATCAATTTTTTTTTAAATATAAAATAGGTGAGAAGATAATTACCTATTCCGATAGTAATAAAAAATGTTAATTCCTTCTATTGTCTTATAATTTTTATGAAAATGATAGCAAAAATGTTTGTTCTTTAAAATAATCTCCACACATTCACAAACAATTTTTTTCTTATATTGCATTTTTTTTACTATGGAAAAGTACACAAAAGAGGGATGCCTTTGTGGAGGACTTTCTAAAGAAAACTGCCCCGTATCCTCGTTACACATAGGAAAACCAAGAAAACGCCCCTGCAGCAGTCTGTTTGCTGGGATTTGAGTTCGGCTCGAACTACTAGGGTTCAGCGACATTACCGCTCTGTCATTGGTCTGCCTTTTTTCTTCAAAGGATTTTCGGCAGATAATTCCCCTTATGTATTATTTTTCACACAGTTTAAATACTTGATATTCTTATTTTTCTAATGCATTTCTAAAACTTACGTAATTAGCAAATTTCATTAAATGCTTAGCTTTTATGATCTCTTTATTATCTCTTTTCACTACTACATTTTATATCTTTGTTTCTAAGAAAAGTGCTGTCCAAGACGATCCTTATGTTAGAAAAACTAAGAAACATAGTTCCTCTCAAAGCAATTAAGTGGTGGGCATATTTTGATGAATATAAAAAAAGAATAAAGGAAATCTGCAAAAGTTCACTTATGTATTATTTTTCACACAGTTTAAATACTTGATATTCTTATTTTTCTAATGCATTTCTAAAACTTACGTAATTAGCAAATTTCATTAAATGCTTAGCTTTTATGATCTCTTTATTATCTCTTTTCACTACTACATTTTATATCTTTGTTTCTAAGAAAAGTGCTGTCCAAGACGATCCTTATGTTAGAAAAACTAAGAAACATAGTTCCTCTCAAAGCCACTTAATTACCACTTAATTAGTGGTGGGCATATTTTGATGAATATAAAAAAAGAATAAAGGAAATCTGCAAAAGTTCACTGTTAAAAATAATTATTTTATAAAGAAAGTCAATACTTATTAATTGATAAAACGAACAGAAATTGCTCACAAATATCTGCGTGTGATGAAGTTATTGTTAAATAACAACAACAAAAAAAATGTAGCTAAAAGTTGTTGGTTGGGCAACTATTATAGTTTTATACAAAATGCTAAATATTATTCTCATGACATAATTTCGAAAGTCACTGCTTTTACATTTTTCTTCAACAGATAATTACTATTTTCTGTCTTAAAATATCTATTTTTCTCACAAAGGTTGTAGAGTTTCGAATTTTTTTTAGCTCTCTGTTTTATACTCTTAATGCTAGCCATAGTATTTGAAACTGTAATGGGGGGAAAAATTGAAAATAGGTGCATTACATTTACTTTTCAATCTTATTCTTTCGTAAACATAAATGTTTTCGTACAATCTTTCCTAAAATCTTTTCTGATCATTTACGGAAGCTATGCTGTTAAAAATGGTTTACTACGCCTGATTTACTTTGCATTATCCTTTCAATGAAAGCCACAGCCCCAAATTATATCTACTTAACATTTTAAAACTGTTACGAATTTGAAGGTTTTTAGAATTATGTAAACAAACTGAAACTCTTTTACGAATATCATTACTTATATCTGGGTAAGCACTTTTGTTTTGAATGAAAATATTTCATAAAAGCCACGAGTATGACGTTTTTGATAGTTTACTTTTTAAAATTCGAAGCATGACGTTTTTTGATAGTTCCTTTTTTAAAATTCGAAGCCCGTCATGAGAAAAATTACAATTAGCTTTCGAAAATTGCAAATGGTTATTTCTTTTTTATTAAACGTTAGCTTGTAAAAGATGAAAGTTTCCAACTGATTTGTAATCAACTATTATCAGTATATATCTTGTAAAAGATTATCTATCACACATGAGAACAGCTATTCTTTATCTTATGAAAACATATTATATTTCAACGTTTATAGATGTTGAAATGGTAATATTTGGAAATCGGTAAACTATCTGGAAATGCTTCTCTCTGTATAGCAATGGGTGCTGGAAGGATCTTGTAGTGTGTAATTATAGCTTTTAAGAGGAAGGAGAGACTGCCCTCCGTTGGCTTTGGAGACTGTTTGTTTTTAGGGCTAAGGAAGAGAGCTAGTCTGTCGCTATATGTATATTGTGTTGTACACGCTGCCGTTATTCTTATTTCATACACCGTGAATGAGTGATTACCCATTTACACTCCTGCTTGACCGGGACATTAGGCGAAGGTCATGAGAGCGACGTATAGAGAGAACAGAGCTGTAAATATGCGTTATCCCCTATTTTTAATTATTGAGAGATTATTATTTTATTAGTAGCAGCAGTGCAAAAAATGTAGATCTTTAACATTATTCATTATCTGATGGCATTTTTACTGTCTGAATTAAGGGAAAATACTGGACAATGCAGAAATCTACACTAAATTTAAGGAAATACATCCAAACCATTCGCGACTTTTTTTTATGCCTTTTATAGCGAAATTCTGGCATTCAGTATTTTTTCGGTTCTTTATATCCCCTGAATTAAAGTAACACAACTCTTTTTTGTGCATTATGTTTTTTCGATAATTTTGCTTAAAAAGCAGAAAGGCAATTAAAAACTGATAAATCTAACAAATGAAAAAAGAGTCTCTTTTCCCATTTCAACGTTCGGATGCCAAACTTGTATTCGTATATTATATTTTTTTTAATATTTGTAACTAACTGACATTTTAAATGACGATCGTTGTAAATTTCCGCACTTAGTTGTTTCATAAGCTAGTAAATTTCTTTTTAATCAAATGCATCAGTTTCAATTGCGTAGGCATGGTGTGAGAAATGTAGGAGAAACAGAACTAGAAATATTGTACAATCAAGCAATGCACAAATACTTCGTATTCAAAAAAAAAAAAATCTCCCTTTTCCCCCTCCCCTTCGTCCTTCAAAGGAGTCTTCCCAGTAAACGAATCCGTGATGTTAACAAAAGGTAAAACACCCCAGAAGCTATTTTAATGGTTTAGAACCATTAGAGTTGCCCAAAACGGGGTGGAAATACCTGGTATGTGTTCGTATACTATAAAGGCGCTTTCTTGAAGCACTTAAGATGTCAATCTATTCCAGGTAACTGGAAAGCAGGAAATTCTGGTATAGCTTAGGACTTCTTATAAAATTCAGTCGTGATTATGAATTAAGCAAGAAAAAAACTTTATTCTCTGGTAGTAATAATAATAATTGCATAATAAGTGCAAAAATTTTTTCATTTCAATAACTATTTTCTGATATTTAAACGTACATTTGTATGATAATAGATATAAAAAAGGAATATGTCAATAAATTTATTCTATAACCTGACATATTTTTCTCACAATAACCTGCATTTTTACTTTAACATGTAATCTCACAAATTTAAAGTATAAAAAATAAGAATTTGATGAAAGAGAACTAACTATGAACACAGAATTGCCACCTAGTAGGTAAATTAAACAGTACTGTTCTGTTATCGGGATTGGATTCAGAAATGTACGTATGTGAGTATCTGTGCATATGTATACACACAAATACATTCGTACGTACATATATGCATATATACATGAATACATCGCTACTTACATGCATACATACTAATATTTCTGAATCCGGTCCTGACTTTTTTTCCTCGCACCAAGAACCGCGTACCAATTAAATATCTATTACTTCATGCAGTGACAACACCTATCTTTTATAAATTACAACGAAGCTGTTAAAGTTATGAGATATATGTAATTTTAATTTATACCGACATTGTCGAAAAAGTTAAATGAAGATTAATATTATAAGAAGTGCTTTTATTAACTTTAAATCGCTCCATTGTTTAATCAATAGTAAATTGATTAAATGTGAAAAATTAATTAAAGAGCTGATGCTTTTACTGAATGACAACCCTCTAAGCAGCTCTTTCTGCATGTGCATGGAAGATAAATGAAAGATCTTACATTTCACGGAGTGGCAACTCTCACCAGCTTTTAGATTCTTTACTCATCCACCAATTTTTTGAAGCACATTAATGCCTACAAATTTTGCTTTTCTAATACAGGATTTTAACCCTTAAGTTTAAAAAAATGCATCTCCTTTGTGGTATAATAATTCTAACAAACGTGAACAAAAAAATTGCGAGTAAAATATATGCTAGATCAATTCTCAGTTTTAACTGATTGTGGCAAAGAAGGTGAGAGGTATTTGCCTGAAGAAAGAGGTGATTTTATGAAGGACTTCAAGGATATAAACTGGTTCATGCTTGCTGTACACAAGGAAAAACAATGAAAATGCCATGCAGTCAGTCTTGAAATTCGTTACGGACTAAATAACTGGTGCCCAGCGGTTGTATCCATTTGTCTACAGGTGGGCTCACTTTCCTTTATTTCTGGAAAATTAATTTGAGAATCGTCACTTTACTTGCATTTTTTATTCTTAATCCTGCATTTTGCGTAAATACGTGCTTATATATCTTTGCTGTTAGGTAAAGTTTTTCATTAATAATTCAGTTATGTTTAACTCACTGTGAAAAATTTCGGGCGTCATTCACCATTCATCTATATGATGACTATAAATTAATTACTTCTCCATCCATTGAAAAATGGTCCGTCTTTCCCAAATAACTGAGAAAACAGGGATTACTTTATACAATACACTATTCAATGTCTTTTATCCCGCTAATGAGAGAAACTTCTTTCTTAGTAAAATATATAAAAAAACAAATTGTCTATGAATATGGGAGATAAATCGGATGGTTTGGGATTGATTTTCCTCTTAGTGAAAACAGTTAAGTACATATATCAACTAAAATCCTTCTCATATCTTCGCTTTAATTATTTCAACGTATACAAGACTACCATCTAAGAGTAAGTACATAGAGTTATTAGGATTTTTGAGACGTGAAAAAGGAACAATACCCTAGCCGGGAGTCAAAATTGAACCTCTCGAATACGCGCAGAGTGTGCTACCGTGAAACCGCGAAGGCACGCAGAAAAGAGCAAGAAAATACCTTATATACTCCCTCATTCAAAGGGCCACTAGGGATTAGGGGACCCAGTCGCCAAATGATGGTGGTAAAGAATAATCATCCACCACCTTTTAGTTCGGAACCCACTGTAGAGTCATTAGGATTTTTAAGGCAAGAGATGTGAAAACTGAACAATGCCCTCACCGGTTCTCAAACCTGAACCTCTCGAAAACGCGCCGAGTGTGCTATCGTGACACCACAAAGGCATTCAGAAAGGAGGAAGAAAATACCTTATAAGTGTGCCTTCGCCAAGGATTTCGTAAAGGAAACTGACTCATATCCACGTTATACTTGAGGAAAAACCATAAACAGCCCCTTCTCTGGAATTAGCATCCATCTGAAACTACCAGAGTTCAGCGACTTAGCCACTCAACCGCTGGTGGCGTTTATTAGCATTTGTATCAAAAGACTTTGTAAAATAAATGCGTAGATACAGTTAATAGGTAATAACGAATTAATATATTAATTAAGTTCTCAATATAAAGAAAAACTTTCATTCAATTTATCGCTATCAGCACTGACATTTGGAGAAATAATAATATATTTTCTGATAATAAAACATCTTTTCAACTGTAATATTTTGGGCGCAAAATATCTAACACTTCCACGCACTTATTTTTTCAAATCTCTTATATTCCATTAAATATAAGAATAAAAGACTTATGGATTTCTTTCTAAAAGAGTTCCAAGACACGGCGGAGAAATTCACACAATGCAAATTTTAAAATTTTGGTTGCATTCCATATTTTGATAAATTATTTAAACAAAGCTATTGATCTTCATGAATTTTTTGGCATATTCCTTTACTCCATTTAATATAATTTCTTGAGTTGAATATTTTAATTTCTACCTCGAAGAATTTTTTACATGTAAGTTCGCGTTTATAGTAAAACAGTCAGTCACAATTACAAATTCCAAAACTCAGGCATGCTAAAAAAACAGTGTTGTCTTTTCATAAAGTAAAAAGAAAATACCATTAAAAACTCCACTTGAAATACGAAAAACAAAAAGTTAATTTTGACATTATATATCTTTTTCTTGTTGATGAGAAATCAGAAACTGTAACCAACTTTTAATACGAAGATCAAATAGTCAATTATATATTATATGATTTATTAAAAAATGCATTTTTCATTGCATTTCTGAATTTTTTCCTATTTTTACTAAGATTTTGGGATGTAATCAGCGACTGAGGATTGGGCTTTCATTACTACAATGTACCAGAAGGCACGCAGTTGTAAAACAATTTGTCATCATTCAAAAACCTTGCAGAATAATATACACTTGCTGTCTGACAATGAGCCTTTACTCAGAGGGCTCTTCCGTAAAGTGCGCTATTCAAACAGATCTCACACCCTATTAAGAGCTTTGTACAAATGACGGCCGCCTGCGGAAACGCAGGGGGAAAGAAGACCTCGCGTAGCGTCTCAACACGTCTTAAGCATTTATCGGAAAACCTTGCCTCCGTGTATACACGTCTTAATCATTTCTCGAGAATTTCAGTTCCGTGTATACGCGTCTTAAGCATTTTTAGAGAGATCTCTGAAAACGTTTAAAGACGTCTTAAGCAGTTAAAGGGTTAATAGTATTCGTCAGAAATATTTTAACCGCTGTGACATACCTCTCGACCATTTAACTGGAAGAGAGGTCAATCGTAATTTATTTCAAGATATTTGTGACACCTCATCTGAACTGATTTTAATTTTGCATACTAGTTTCAACACTTGTGATTTTAGCTGATTTTATACTACTTCATCCTCTGGATTTTGTACATTCCTTTATCTACTTGTTTAATTCATAGCTATTTTAATTTCACTGTCTTTTGTATGACTTTATATCTCATCACCTTGTGTTTGGCGCGGTATAACCATTTCTGGTTTTGCGCCAAAAGCTTTCACCCACCGCCACCAATTATTTTTCACGTTTGTTATTTGTAAGGAGATTCGAAATGTGATTATTTTATATTTAAACTTGAGAATAATTTTATCGTGCATGGTATGGTTCATAAAAATCTATCGGTTAACACTGGAGAAAAAATTGTGTGATTTAAGCATTTTATCAGCAACATTTAAGGCATTTTAATAATGTTTATTTTATTTAAAATTTATGTAGTAAAATTTTTAATAAAAAATTTTATGTGCCGGGTAAAAAATAGTCTCGTTTAATTCATAGACTGTTTTTGATCAACCCTGAAACCCTGTGGTATAGTTGCGAGTAAAGTTTGTGGATATACAGAAATAAATTTAGATCTTATCAGTGAAAAAAAGTCTCTAAAAGCATACAGGATTCAATACCATACTTAATGATGACGAAAATTTATAATTGGTGTTCAACATAAAATTTCGAAACTTCATGTTAAATCTATGTACAGGTTCTGTTCAAAGTACAAGTGTCTGACTTATCGAGGAATTCAGCTTAAGAGGTTTCACTGTATTAAAAATTGAAGTATACGCTAGAGAGAAAAGAAATGCATTTGTACTCTAATTTTAAGATGCTAACAAATTTATTGATTTCGTATGTGTGTGTGCAACGTTGTAATGTAAACTCTTAGGTCTCATGCAAAACTAGCTTACAGTAGACTTGAAGCGACTATTCATTTTGTCTGATATGAATGTAAGGTCAGATGGCTGCAAAAATTTAAATAACATTTTTATTTTAACTATTCAGAACATAAAAGCACTTTCTTCTTGCTCAGAAAACATGCCAACATTTGTTTTGAACAACTAAACAATACTAATATAAACTCAAATATTCAATTTAAAAATACTGGCTCATTTCTACACTAACTTAGACCAACGACAACCAAAATGGCAACCGGGGTTTTAGAATGCAATACTATCAAAGTGGTGAGCACATAACAGTCTGCTGTAAAAGCACATCCTCCCTCACACACACGTTTAGCCTCAAACCTATCTACTTAAATACTGTAACTTATTTGCATTCTGGTGAGGAACGAAGAACGTAGAATTGACAGTAAAATTCAAATCATAAAAATAAAAAGTTAATTAACATAAGAACCTTATGTTATGGATAATTCAAAAGGATTTAGCAATCAAAAGGTTTGAAATAAACTACAATCCTAAAAAAATTTCTATATAATTTTGAAAAGTTAGTAATGTTTATCAATAATTTTTAATTATTGTATGTTTATATATAATCCATGTATTATACTTTTCTTCATTCTCTCCTTTTCAGATGTCAAGCGTGGGTTAAGGCTTCCCAAAATGATAAGCTCATTGTCATTCCCACTTCTGATAATAATTAGATTTCTTCATAGTTTTTGATTTCAAATATATTTAGAAATAATGTAATAAATATTTACATATTTTGTTAAAGGCAGATGCATGCTTTTTCCAAGCACAAGCATAAGTACCCATACATATTTCCCATTTTTCATTTTCGGCATGTGCAAATCTTTCATTTCTGTGCATTCACAATCTTTTTCGAGTAAAGTAAGTTATAATAATTTAGCACAAACCCGACACTTTTACAAAAGAAATATGTATAAATATAATTTGAATGAAAATTACATGCATTATAGCCACTCAAAAGTCACTTTTTCTTCGAAATTCCTCCACAATGGCATCTATCCCATTAGGCAGATAACTCTTGCATTCAAATCTTCTAGAAAATATATTTTGCCAGAGTACTCAATACCCTTACTGTTACTGGCTCTCATTTTCTCAGAGAAATCTTTAATTCAGGAGAGAGTTAATTGAGAATTGAAAATTTCGCCACTCATTAATTACGATACTGAGAGCAAATAGTGAAACTATGCTCCAGTTAGTTTGTCTATGAATGAGACTGGCGCATGTTAACAAGCCAGCATGAATCTCGAATTTCCGAGGGAAAAAAAGACTTGTGTGGAAGAAATTTAACAATCTGGAATCAATAAAAGGGCTATTCATGGACCAACCTGATTTGTCAAGGATACACAAATGTTTTCACCTCCGTTCCGCGGGACATATACTATTTTAAAAGTACTGTAAGGTATTTTTCATTCTTTAAGCATAACTTTTTTTATAAAATCTATATTTTTGTAGTTCAATAGCTTAAAATTTTATAAAACAAATCCGTAATCAAAATTCCCTGTTGTTATATTACCATCAGTAATAAAAGATATAATTTTTGCATAAATGTCACTAAACTATACAAATTGCTATTATCCATCACCCAATGAATGCTTCTTTTATGCAGAAATGTCCAGAAATTTTATTCAGAAATGTTCCTGTGGAACTGTCGTGTGTCGAAATACTATCAAAGCGCTGTCAAGGAAGCTTCTGAATGTAAACAAAAAAACACCCCATCAGGAGACTGAAGCCTCGGAGCAGTGCTTCACTCTTAGGGCAGGTTGGCCTTCCTTTCTTACCTCCATGAGGGATGTTGGTTAAAGCAATTGTTTAACAATTATGATCTTGTGAATGACACAGCTTTACTGTTTTAAAAAGTATTATTCTGGAATAGAAGTTATTGCTTACAAAATAGAAATGGGGAAGCAGTTATTTTTAAGAAGACAACCAACTTTTGATGAGAAACTTTCATACGTGTAATACAAATGAAATGTTATTTTTTTAATTAGAACTTGAAGATTCTAAATTACATAAAACAATAATATTAGATAAAGCTTTATCTTGACACCCTCTCACCTAAGTTAACTTTTTATCTTAAAAACTTATAAAAAATATATAAAATAGTTCATAAGTTAAGAAAGAAAAGAATAATTATTTCATAAGTTACCAAAGAAAAAGTTATATCAGCGCATGGTAACCCTGAATAAATACGTAAAGAAAAAAATCAACGCATCTTTGACAATTATTGTCAAAAAATTTCACATACGCTGTTTGCTTTTTAATCAAACTTGTTGGTGTTAAAAAGGCTTATAAAATATGTATTTCTAAGAAATTATCTAATTCTAACAAAAATACATTGTACAATATACAAAAAGAAAACTTTATTAAATACGTTTAATCATGTCAGCGCTTACCACATTCTCCAAATCATAACGAACCCTGTTTTTTTAGATGCCAGATCCTATTTTTAACTTATTAAAAAAAGTTGCCAAAGTATTATAACTTAAAATTATACTTTAAATAAATAAATACTATCAATTCCCCCTTATTTGTGTTTAAAGATATAATTTTAACTAGCCAGTCATGTCCATACTTTAATAGTTCATCTTTCGGTTTCACCCTAGGTAAGTATTTTGTTAAAATGTTTGTTTCTTGATTTTATGAATATACAAACTGAGGAATCATTTGATTCATTTCATATTCATCTTTTACAAAGAAATATTTTCGTTTAATGTGACTAGAACTACTACTTTGTTTTGGTTTCTTTATCCAATCTATTAATGCTTGACAGTCTGTTTTGGTTTCTTTATCCAATCTATTAATGCTTGACAGTCTGTTTTGGTTTCTTTATCCAATCTATTAATGCTTGACAGTCTGTTTTAATTTCTGTTGACTTGTCGATCAGGTCATCTTGTCCCAATTCTTCAAATAGAAAGACGTACCATTTAATTTCACATGCACATTCGCAGAATGCCAAAAGTTCAGCTTCCATGGTAGATAGAGCAACTATTCTTTGTTGCACTTCCAATTTATGAAATTTTTACCTAATTTAATGAAATAACCTCCAAATGATTTTCCATCTTCAGTTATACACCAACTTGCATCTGAAGTAGCATTTAATTTTCCACTGTGTGAAGTATATATTAACATGCATTTTGTGTTCCTTTAAGATATCTAAATACCCTCTGCACAGCTTTCCAGCGTTTCTCTCTGGGACCTTGTTTACATCTTGACAAATTACTTACGGCAAAAGCTAAGTCTGACCTTATGCTTGTTGCTAAGTACATCAAAGAATCTAATGCTTCTTTCATTCAGCATTGTGTACTAAACGATGTTTCGTAGTAACATTTGTAAAACACCAGTCTTGGAAATGAAACATGCAGAGATATGCCTTTTATAGCCATTTTTCCATTTTGAAAATTTAGGTTTGTTTTATTATTTTTTCACAAATATTTAAATGCACAATATATTACGAGTTCTTCAAAAACAGACAACGATATTCTCAAATCGCGTAGAAAAGTAAGAAATACAAAGCAACAAGAAGACAAAATACTTTCTGTTAGAGACAGCAAACCAACGTGAAAATGGTTCGCATTGAAATTGGAGCAATATGAGCGTCGAAATGGCGACATAAAGTGCTGACATACTAATAAATCGATCAACTCTAAGAGAATTAGTGAGCTACTATTATCCTTTTTCAAGGAACTTCATTTTATTTCCTATCAAATACAACATCCATTTCTATCACTCCTTTTAAAAACATCATTTATTGCAAATTTTGTTATGTCTATGGCCAAAAGGATATTGGTGAAACGTACAACATAGAAGAACCACGAAAACTGCCATGCAGACAGATTATTCGCCTCTTTGCTAAAGTCTATTAACGGCTATTGGGATTCCGAGCATGGACGCCGTGCATGAAGGTCGCTCGTTTGACAAGCTCCCGGCTACACAGCCCAATATCGGGATTTTGGGTAATCAAAACGAAAATTTTGATGATAATGTTGATATGATTCGGGATCAGGCTTCCCCTGTGCAATCGCCAACTCCAGAAGAAGAGCGGATGCAGCTTATTGTAAAATTTTATGACTTAAAGCAGCAATTTGAAGCCATTCAGCGGCAAAAAGGATTTATGAAGCGGACTCCGACGCCTCTAGACTCAAATGGATATCAACAACTGGATCAAGCCGGTAAAAAGCTTTAACATAAAATTAATGATATTTCGAATATACTAGAAGTCCCTATTTTCCACCTTCCCGTGACCAGGGAAGAATTTTTAAAAGTATTAGAATCTGAGCGTTTGGCCAAGATGGCGGCCGCTCAATCTGAAGACGATCCCAAAACCCACGAGGCGATCAAACCCACGCACGAGGTGCGGGGGAAACCTGTACAGTCTACGTCATCGCGCAAGCGAAAGACGCAGACAATAGACTCAGACGGGTTCATAACCCCCGCAGCTCGAAAGCAAGGGAAAGCTCCTATCGTGCATCTAAATATGAATGAATTGGCTTTCAACGCTAACGTAAATGTAAATAATACTATACAAAATTCAAAATTGACAGGCAATTTAAAAAATGCTACTCCTAAAAAGGAGAGGAACTTAAACAAGTACGAAAGAATTAAAAATTCAATTATCAATGATAATTCTAATGTTAATGATAATTTAAATAATAATGACACTGTTAATGAATGTGAAATGGTCAATGAGAGTACTACTGAGGGAGAAATTTTCGAGCAGGCACGGAACGTCCCCCCCACTGCAGCCAGAAATTCCGGCCATTCATCTCAAGAGCAGCAAGAACTAGAAGACGCAAGTGTCTTTCTTGAGGGAAATTGCCCCAAATTTACGGAGCATTCTGACTGGACCTTATCTGAAATTATTTGTACAGACAGAGCTGGAGTTCAGGGAGGTCACCCGCTGGATGAAGCAAGCCGGCATCCAGTTCAAGACTTTCGATTTAAAACAAGAACGGCCAGTCAAAATTGTCATCAGAGGCCTCCCTGTGGAAACTGACATCGGGGACATCAAAGAGGAAGTTGAGGCGATGGATTTTAAAGTGCATCGCATCGTTCGGCTAACTCGGTCTGGCTCCAGACACCCGATGCCACTTGTTTATTTACAAGTCATACCACACCCCTTCCTCGATCATCTGTTTGCTGTCACTGACATGTGGGGCACAGAGATCAGCATTGAACGTTATCGTGGCCGCAAGGGCCCTACTCAATGCTTTCGGTGCCAGGGCTTTTTTTATTCCTCGGAACTCTGCACCCTTCCAATCCGTTGTGTCAGATGCTCTGGACCCCATTGGGTACGTGAGTGTACCACAGGATTAGACGTACCTGCAACTGCGGTGGAGATCATCCTGCATCGTATAAATCATGTCCTCCATACCCAGGTAATAAACGGGCTCGTGGCAAAAATGCCACGCTTAAGAATAGGATAGATGCTCAGACAGCCCCCCGCAGGGTTCTTCTAAGCCCACAGCAACCGCTGAGACAAGACGTCCCATGCCTGCTCCCTGAAGCAACGTCAGCTCCCCATCTTATGCACAGATGGTGAAGAACACCACCGAGCACGGATTCAAATCCACGAATCCAAGACTGCCGGTTGCAGTAGCCCCTGCAGCCCCAGTAGTATCAGCCACAGCAGAGTGTAGCAATGATTCTGAAGATATCTTCACATCTACACTAAAATGCTTAATTGAAATCTCCCGCGACCTCGCGGTAGACAAGCATTTCTGCTACTTGCCTTCAAAAAAGCAATGCCTAAACTCAGGCAAGCAGATGCTTTAATGAGGGCATTTTACTTGTATGAAAGCTATGTTGAGCTTTCAAATTAATTCGGCGTATTTTCAGACCCATGTCTTCTGTTTTCAAGTGATGAACCTCTATATAACGGCCTAAAATTCAATTGTGGAAATAACAGTTCAAATACCAACAGAGAACTGACCATTGGCACATGGAATGCCAATGGATTAACATCAAAAATTCACGAAGTCCGTGATTTTGTCGTAGAGCATGATATTGACGTGTTTTTAGTCCAAGAGACTCACCCCTTACCGCAGGGAATACTCCCAAAATTGGGAATTATGACATTTACTGTACTGACAGGGTGTCACAGAGCAGAAATCCCAGTGGTGGCATTTGTATCTATGTGAAGCGTCCTTTAAAGCATCGCTTGATACCGTCCCCTGATTTAAATATTTTGGAAGCGACAATTATCAAAATTTTCCTTCAAAACTCTCCCCCGCTGACAATAGCTTCAACGTATTTACCTCTATAATCAACAGCACGTGGAAGACCAACTTTTCCTGTCAGTGATTTTGATAAACTTTTGAATGTTTCAAATCACCTAATAATTGCTGGTGATCTAAATTCACGCCATACCATATTGTCCGAATAGGAACAGGTATGGTATTAATCTAAATTCATGGTGCCAGAGTAACCATGTACAGATCATAGCTCCTACCCTCCCGACTTACTACCCTGCAAGAGGGTCCCCCGCAGTTCTGGATCTGGCTGCATTTTATAATATATTTTTTCGGCATGAAATTAAAGTGATTCAAGACTTGGATTCTGATCACTACCCTGTTTTGATTACCCTAGATATTCAAAATCGATACTCAAAATTAGAGGAGAAAGTCTCAACAAATTGGGACGATTTTAGATTTATTTTGGGAAAACCAGCACTCCCTCCCGTCAACATTTCCAGCAATTTGGACTTTAACAGCTATATTAAAAATTTGGTGTCTTTATTAAAAGAAGCGAGAGCTGCGGCTTCAAAACCACTTAAACACCCAGGTGCTAGGCTCCCACCTGAGACTAAATTCAAAATTAAGCAGCGCAACTACTTGCGAAGAATTTGGCAAAGGACACGAGATCCCAATATCCGTGCCCAATTTTGCAAGATACAGAACGAGATAAGGACTGAAACCCGCTTATTAAAACAAGCGGAGTGGAAAACGTACATTGAGTCCCTAACGACTGAAGACAAATCGATTTGGCGCGCAGCCGCCCGATTACTCAAACATAAAACACCCATTCCGCCCCTTCAAACGCCCGATGGCGCACAGATGCCCTACACAGACTCAGAAAAGGCTGAAGTCATTGCTGACAGCCTTGCAACACAATTCACACCAAATCACGATTCCTACTGTAACCGATCGGTTACACAGGGGCGCATACAAGCACGGATTAAAGATTTTTTATCACAACCCATCGCAATTGAACTCAGACCTAAGAATCCTACTGAAGTTATGGTTTTCATAGATAAATTGAAACCTAACAAGGCACCTGGGATAGATTCTATTTCGAATCGCATGATCAAAAACTTTCCCCCAATGTTTATCGTTTGGATCACGGTACTCATCAATTTAATGCTCAGGAGAAGCTATTTTCCCGACTGTTGGAAAATTGCAGCAGTCGTCCCCATTCCAAAACCAAGACAAAATTTAAATTTACCCGTCAATTACAGACCTATAAGTCTGTTATCTTCTCTCTCAAAGATCCATGAATTTGTCTTACTTAATCACCTGAATGAATTCTGTCGGAACAATTCGGCTTCCGACCTAAACACTCCACGGTACACCAGTTACTCCGTGTAGTGGAATTCATTCATGAAGGCTTTCGTAAGCGAGAGAAGACTGGTATCGTCTATTTAGAAGTTGCCAAAGCCTTTGACAGGACTTGGCATGACGGAATTATATACAAGTTCATGCGGCTTGGTTTTTCGGCTCACCTCATTAAAATTATTTACTCGCACTTGACAGGACGCAGTTTCCGCGTGCGACTTAACGACGAATTCTTCTCTCCCCGCCCGATCTATGCCGGCGTAGCCCAAGGTAGTCTCCTAGGACCTTCAATCTTTAACCTATATGTAAATGATATTCCTAAGGCCTCAAATATCGATCTTGCATTATATGCAGACGATACAGCCATCATTTCACAACATTCCAACACCCTCCAGGTAATCTCACAATTGCAGAGTTAGCTTTCAGCCTTAGAACTCTGGCTCGGTCTGTATAAAATTAAAATTAATGTCGCAAAATGTGCTGCCACTATGTTCATCCGAAGAAATATCCCAAGTTTACCTAATTTAATACTCTTCGGTGAACCCATTCCCTGGGTGTCTTCATATAAATATCTAGGTGTTTTACTAGATTCCAAATTAACTTGGCATCTTCACATTCGCAAAATAATAGCGAATGCAACAGCTGTCTAAACCAATTTACTCTCCTTTTTCGCTTGGAATAGCGACCTGTCACTTGATAACAAGATCCTGCTCTACAAGTCTATGATAAGGCCTGTTCTTACGTATGCATGCCCCATCTGGGGCCCATGTGCACTGACTAACAGAAAACGTGTCCGAATTTTTCAGTCAAAATTGCTTCGGCAAATACTTAAAGCTCCGTGGTTTGTAAGGAACGAAGAGATTCATAACGACCTCAAAATTATGCCCATTAATCGCTTTATACAGCGACTTTTGGAAAACTTTCTCAAAAATATTCAACATGTTGCTAATCCTGTGCTACATATGCTACCCGCATATGATCCTGCTGTTGCTTCTTCCCGGAATGGTAATGGTAATGGATTTCCTGGCGCAAAACCTTTAAGGTTATGTGCGCCGAAAAACTTGTCAAAAAAAATTTCACAAACACAACATACAAATTTAAAACTTTATGGCACTTTTAAAACGAACGATGAGAGAAAATGATGAATTCTTATAAAACATGAATAAAAAACACAAAGTATGATACATTAAAGTTACAGCATTAAAATTCCAGATAAAAACATTAAAAAGAAATTAAACAATAAAAACTCGTCTCCTTTAGATAATCAAACAAATTGTCACTTACCTCTTTCTCGATAATACGGAGTCACAGTAGCTAAAATACTTTAAACGAAGTTGGTTAAAATCAGGACATTCAATTAAAAAGTGACGCACGAACAAAACACTATTGCAACTTGAACAAAGAGGTTCACTCTCCGCCTTCAAAAGGTGACTGTGTGTGACTCTTGAGTGACCAATTCTTAAACGAGTTAGTAAAACTTCTTCCCTACGGTTCCTAGTGGTCTCCCAGTTTTCTACATGAAGTTTGATGCTTCTCAATTTATTGAAGATTTGACTATCCCAAAATGCTTGCCATTTATTTAGTATTCTCTGCTTGATTACCACTCTAATATCGCTATAGGGAACAAGCTGGTTTGATAAAACTGTAGCAGACTTTGCTGTTTTGTCTGCCAGCTCGTTGCCTTTTATACCCACATGGCCAGGGATCCAGCAATAAAACATTTCATATCTTCGGTTCCTTAATTTTTTATCTAACCGTAAAATGTCTATTATTAAAGGATTACGGATGTCACAATTACAAACTAACGCTTTAAGAGCACTTAATGAGTAAATGATGAATTTTTTCTCGAATTGCTTTGAGATAAACATGAGAGCAGAATACAGAGCGGCCAATTCAGCGCTAAAAACAGAACAGGCATCGTACAATCTTTTAGCTTCCCTATACACACTTACTACGAGGGACGCCATATGCCTACATGGCCAGCTGATTTTGACCCGTCCGTGTATATCGGGATAAAAGTGCTGTATTTCTCCCTGTGTTCGAAAAAACTTTTCCTGTATATTATCTCATTTGTACTTTTCTTATCCAGATGCTCAAATACATTGAGAAGCTCAATCTGTGGATTTTCCCAAAGTGGAACTTCAAGTTGCTTAACTGGTTGGACCATCACATCTGATAGGCAGTAAATTTCTAAGAGTGATTCACATCTTTCAAAAAACGGAGAAGTGTTAAGAGACCGTGCAGAGAATAAAAGTTTATAACTGTCATCAAGCTTACAGATCTGGAGAGGATGATTAGTTTGTGAATTAATAAAGAAATACTAATGAAGAGACAATTGCTCACGCCTTAACCCAAGAGCCGGTTCGTAACAGTCAACATACAGGCTCTGGATAGGAGATGTTCTGAACGCTCCAGAACAAATTCTCAGAGCCTGATGATGAATAAGATCTACTTTTAACAGAGCCGAAAGCCGTGCGGATCCATAAACTGCCGAGTCATAATCTAATCTAGAGCAAACGAACGCTCTATAAATACGAAGTAAAGAGCAACGCTCTGCGCCCCAGGAGGTGTTCGCCAAGACTTTTAAGAGATTTAAAGTTTTGAAACATTTTTCTCGCAAATATTGAACATGCGGAAGGAAGGTTAGCTTTCGGTCGAACATCACTCCTAGGAACTTTACTTCTGATGTAACAGGAATTTCTGATCCAGAAAGATACAGCTGAGGCTCAGGATGAAGACCTCGCTTTTTACAGAAGTGCACACAAACCGTCTTCTCTTTTGAAAACACAAATCCTTGTTTTTCAGACCATTTCTGGATTCTGTTAATGGCAATCTGCAACTGCCTTTCAATATACCCCATATCTGCACCATAGGAATTTATCTGGAGATCATCTACGTACAGTGATCCTGAAACTGTAGGGGGAAGTTCACGTAAAACAGAATTTATTTTTAAATTAAACAAAGTCACACTTAAAACGCAGCCTTGAGGCACAACCTCTTTTTGTTCAAAATTATTTGACAAAAAAGAGCCAATCCTTACTTGAAAAGTTCTTGCCTTTAAAAAGTTCTGGATGAAAATAGGTAGGTTGCCACGCAAGCCACTAGCATGAAGATCCTGTAAAATACCATATCTCCACGCCTTATCGTAGGCCTTTTCGATGTCAAAGAAAACAGCAACAAGATGGTTTCGTTTTACGAAGGCTTTACGAATAGATGTCTCCAATAAGAGCATATTATCTGTTGTCATCCTTCCTTTTCTGAAACCGCTCTGATAAGGGGAGATTATGTTGTTTTTTTCTAGATAATAGACTAGGCGGCAGTTTACCATTTTTTCAAAAAGTTTGCAAGTACAGCTCGTAAGAGCAATGGGGCGATAGTTCGAGGGATTCTTCGGGTTTTTCCCTGGCTTGGCTACGGGAATGACAACAGCTCTCTTCCATGCATTGGGAAAAATTTGCTCCTTCCAAACTCTGTTGTAAAGGGTGAGAAGGGCAGTCAATGACTTACAGGGAAGATGCTTCAGCATTTCATAATTCACACCCTCTAAACCCGCACTAGATCTATGTGTCTGCATCAAAGCTGTTCTTAGCTCAGAAATTGTAAATTCCACGTTATATGGCTCGGAGGTGGGAGAGTTGAAATAAATAGGAGTTTTTTCAGCGCTTCGCTTCAGAGAAAGAAATGCCGCCGGGTAGTTGCTGTCACTGAAAACAGCAGCAAAATTTTCCCCAATCACGTTTGCAATTTCTTCTGATGCACTGATCACTCGACCATCTTTTTCCAGAAAGGAAAGTGTGTGGTCTTTCTACAGTCCAAATGCTTTTCTAACTCTTTCCAACACTTGTTTGCTTGACATAGAGGATGTTATTCCACACATAGGACATCCACGAATCCCTCTGGCTTTTCCGCCTCACTCTTCTTGCGACTGCTTTAGTTTTTTGAAGGCAATAAGGTTTGACAGAGTAGGGTGTTTATGAAAAACTCCCCAAGCTTTTGTCTGTGTCTTCAGTGTATCTTGGCACTCACGGTTCCGCCATGGCTTCGAGTACGTTGGGAGCTTTGTTGACGTTTTGGGGACAGAGAGAGTAGCTGCTTGAATAATGACATCCGTGACTCCTTTCACAGCATCGTCGATTGGCACATCTTTTACCATGTTTTCTGTGATCTCTGAGAGAGACGAGAAGAGTTCCCAGTCTGCCCTAGTAAGTATGAAATGGGGAACACTTGACATGGGATTTTTTTCCATCTCGTGTGATAGATACTAGAATTGGAAAATGGTCACTATTGTAACGATAATTTCCAACGCTAAATGTGGAGAAAGGCAAAAGAGATGGAGAACAGATGGCAAGATCTAAGGCGTGAAAGCTCCTGGTAGGTTCATGGAAGTAGGTGTTCTGTCCATTATTCAGGAGACAAAGACAATGGTCTTCAATCATTTGCTCAATTTGTCTGCCTCGCGAGTTTCTATCCCTACTTCCCCAAAGTGGACTATGCCAATTTAAGTCCCCTATGATGATAAAGGGTTCAGGCAGCTGCTTTATTATGTCGTCTAACTCCAGTTGAGTGGCATGATGACTTGGGGGCAAATAAACAGAACAGACTGAAAGTAAGCTCTGTATATTTACTTGGACAGCAACAGCTTGGGGGCGTGTACTTAAAGATATCGGACTAGAGGGATAGTCAAGTGATGTTAGGAGGCCGACACCCCCGCTCGCGTGCTGGCCTGCAACATTATCTTTCCTCACGAAACAGTACCTCCAAAGCTTAGCTTGTTGAACGGATTTTAGTAAGGTCTCTTGAACTGCCAAGCACACAGGGTGATGTGAATCTATCAAATTTTTAACATTTTCAAGATTTTGGTAGAAACCGCGACAATTCCATGAAATGAGGGTGGCCATTACGCTTGCTGTTTGTTTTTTCGGTGCTGTTGTTTAGATTTTCGTGGAAGCAGGTGTTTTGGGACATCTAGCCCCTCTTCCACATCCACCTCAGAGTCTATGCTGTCTGAGCTGAGGCTCCCAAAGGAGCTCAAACTGGGATCTCTGAGAGGTTTTGAGCTTTTCGTTTTTTCTTTACTGGTTTCGCTTTGGTTATTGTTAGTTTCTTTATTCTGTTGAGCTTTTATTGTTGATGCTACTGATTTCTGTGATTTGTTTTTTTGTATATTCTGGATTGGCTGTTTATTTGGCAAGCCTATTGCTGTCTGTGTGCTTACTGATTTAAATGACTTTAATGCACCAGCATAGGACAAATATTTTCGGGGCTGCGCATCTGTTATTAATCTTCTTGCTTCTGCGTAAAATATATTTTTCGTTACTTTTATTGTTTGTGCCTCCTTTTCTGCTTTCCATTTCGGATACTGTCGTGAGAATGCTGCATGATTTCCCTTGCAGTTTGCACAGAGTGGCTCGGCATTGCAATTCTCGCTGTCATGGCCTTCCACAGAGCAACGCGCACATATGGTTTTGCCACGACAGGACATTTTCGAATGGCCAAAGCTCTGGCATTGGAAACATCGCAAAAGATTCGGTATGTAAGGTCTTACGGGGCAATGTAAGTACCCAGCCTTAATACTTTTTGGCAGATAAGACGAACGGAAGGTCAGGATTATGTGTTTTGTATTAATCAACTGATCGTCTTTGCGCATCTTGATCCGTCTGGCAGCACACACATTCTGGTCGGACAGCTCAGAAACAATTTCCCCTTCTGAAACGGAAAGGAGGTCGATCTCTCAGATAACACCACGAGAAAAATTTAGTGTTTTATGTACTGACACTTTAACGTCGATTTGTCCAAGTTTGTTCAAGCGAAGGAGTGTTGCAGATTGGGTAGCTGATACAGTTTCAACAAAAAGATCTCCAGAGCGCAACCGTTTGATATTCTTCGGTTCCCCAATTGAGGACTGGATGTACTTTTGAATTAGGAATGGTGACAGCTTTTTGAGATGGCAAGTAAAGTCGTTTATAACAAGAAATTTTGGTGGAGTTGCTGGAGTTACATCTGGATTTGCATTTACAATTGTTTTTATTCTTTTTGATGCAGATTATTTCATTTGTATTTCTTGGATTTGTGGAAGCCATATTGAGAAGAAGTTAAGATTCGGACCCGGCAGCCCCACCCACCACGGAGTCCAACAAGGGGACACAGAATCCTGCGCCAGGGATAACCGGGTCTATACGCAATCTGAAGCCCCACAGTCAGCTTTCCCGAAAGCAGGAACTCCCAAAAGCTTATCCCCAGGCCACTGACACACAGTGACCAGCCACAGTGACACAGACTAGTGACCAGCCGATTGACACCCGTGAGGACGACAAGGTGCCTCCCGTTTAGCTGAAGCAGAGGCCAAAGCAATGTGTTGGGGACAGTACCTCGCCCCTCAACTACCAGGACCCTCCTTTCCAGCGACAAAGGTCTCCACGCACGGGAAACACGTGGGCAGTTTTCTCGCCACTTCAGAACCAGAGACAAAGGCTGTTCCAGTCTGTCATAACAAAGCCCCAACCTCCGAAGAGGAAAACCACAAGGGAGAAAGGAAAGAAAAAAGCTTCAGCTCAGGGGAGAGGAAATGGAAATGAGGATAGATCACTGGGGCTCCAGGATCGTGACACCCGTCTCATCAAGAAGATGATCCCCTGAAGGGCTAGGGTACCTCGGGATTTCCACACCCGTACTCACAAAAGTGAGCCCCTGAGGGGGCTTCTTCCCGGAAAAGACCGCGTGCCGTATATTCAATTATCTCATTTAAACGGGTTAGGTATGACCACATGGACGACCATGTGAATAACTACCTCTCGTTTCTTAACCCCCCCCGCCTCCAAAGTTCTTTAATGCACACAGCATTAACCTGAGGAACCCCCCTTTTAACGTTTCTTTAACAAGAAACACCACAGTCTAAAAGGACTGAATTAATTTTAAAAATATATCTGAAAAGCTGATTTAACTTCACATAAAATAATTCTCTTATTATACTTTATTCTAACAAACGCTTAAGAGCGTTACTTTAACTGATAAAAATTAATGATAAGATCTTATCTTCCTTTAAGAAGGAACTCTTTCAGACGTTTAACAAAGTCACTTTCGGCCTTTATATATCGCATTGAACAGAGGTCAAAAACGAAACTTCTCCCCAGATGATCACTGGCAGAACTACTTTTTCGACCTGTAACCAGAAGAACGCGTATCGGAAAAGGTCTTTGACCTCTGCCCTACGTATTCTTCTCTCCTGACGTATGCAGAGCGCGCACAAAAGGACAAGATAACACAAAGCGCGCAGGAGAGGCAGCTGAACAATGATGTAAGTAATGTAATTAGAATGACTCGTGCGAGTCCTATTTCAATTCATGATAGTATGCGGTTGTAACCAAAATTAATAAATTCATGAAGTGCATGAACAATTAAAAGATGCATACTTAACATTAACATATAATTCACAATTTAAGTTCAATTCATTAACACAATTTACACAATTTAAATGTATGGCAAGTACAACTATTTTCATGATATTGCAAGCGTATAGATCGATTACATTGGAAAGTTTTGATTTCGGGTGAGGTAGGCTGCGTATGGACGGAGTAGTACTTCTTCTAGTACTATGTACTTGAAAGTATCAAAATAAGCAAGATGTGGACAGTTTACTGCATTTCTGAAAAAGTTTTCGTTCATTTTGCTTACATAATCTTCCACTGTTTCAATTTTAAGGTCTCTATGTAAAGTCTGGTTTGAGACATAAAAATGCGCATTCGTTATTAGTCGTAACACCTTATTTTGGATAACTTGCAAAGTATAAAGATCTTTTTTTATTGTAGGTTGCCCAGGCAGATGAGGCGTATGTGAAGATGGGGCGGATAACCGCCGTATAAATATGCTTTTTAATGGATAGGTCCAGATTTGAGTATCTTCCTAAAATTGGAAAAAGACTCTTGATTACTCCCATTGTTTTTGATTTAACTTTGTCTCGTGATCTTTCCATTTAAGTGAACTATTTATGACGACTCCTAAATAGGAGGCTTTGTGCACGATGGGAACTTCTTCGTTAAATAATCGAAGCTTCTCTTTGCATTTAATTTTTGCATACCTACGACGTATGAGTAAGAGCTGCGATTTGGAGGTATTGATCTGAATTTTCCAAATCAGTCCTCGATAGGAAGCATTTGTTCTTGTAATTTTCGAACCGCATGTTCTGCTCTTATGGATTTTATCGCTAGCGCCGTATCATCGGCGTAGCAGCCGAGAAAGTAAGTTTTATCAAGTCCAATACTAGAGAAATCCGAGACGTAGAAGATATAAATTATGGGTCCAAGAATGGACCCCTGCGGTACAGAGGCTCTAATTGGTCTAGTAGTGGAGGTATCCTTTTCTAAGGCAACGTAGAAAGTCCTTTCTGTAATAAATGAGTGAAGAAGTTTAATCAATCTATTATCAAAATTCATGGAAATTAATTTATAAATTAGCCCCTCATGCCAGACGCGGTCGAAAGCTTTCGCCACGTCTAGCATGAGTAAGGCTACGCATTGTTTATTATGTATTGCATCTCCGGCGAATTCTAGGCTCTAATTGGTCTAGTAGTGGAGGTATCCTTTTCTAAGGCAACGTAGAAAGTCCTTTCTGTAATAAATGAGTGAAGAAGTTTAATCAATCTATTATCAAAATTCATGGAAATTAATTTATAAATTAGCATCTCATGATAGACGCGGTCGAAAGCTTTCGCCACGTCCAGCATGAGTAAGGCTACGCATTGTTTATTATGTATTGCATCTCCGGCGAATTCTATTAGTCTCACAAGCTGCTTAACTGTGGATAATCTTTTTCTAAAACCAAATTGCTCCATGGGGTGTTGTGACTGCCGATTTGGCCGTTAGGCAGCGCTGAAGTAAATGTTTGATTTTGTATATTTTTGTGGCAACTCTGTTCCACTCTGATCTGCAGAACTGTTACAAGAACCGACTGAGTCGGTAATAATGATTCTGAACTCTCGTTCTGAGAGTAATTCTAAAATAGTTAATCTTGTAAATAAGCGTGTAAATAGTTTTACTTCGTGTGCTGATTTATTCACGCACTGAAGTGCTTTTATTGAACCGTGTTTTGAATGTCGGTAAGAATTCTGACTGACCTGCTTGGAAGTGCAAATGGTGCTTCATTTCTTTGGCTAAACGCGACAGGACTCTTAAATTGAAAGTTTGGAATATAAAATTTATCAGGTAAGCGCATGCTTATTTATACCTTGATATATTTCGATATATAGTATGAACGTAATGGATAGTCTTGATAAATTGAAGCGGAAGCGCGCAGTTTTGCGTACCGCTACTACAAAAATGTTAACGAAAATTGAAGTTATTTTAACTGAAACTTTGGAAATGACTTATGAACAAAAAATTGATCAGTTAAGTGTTCTCAAAGAACAATTAATTGAAAACCTTGATATATTTCGATATATAGTATGAACGTAATGGATAGTCTTGATAAATTGAAGCGGAAGCGCGCAGTTTTGCGTACCGCTACTACAAAAATGTTAACGAAAATTGAAGTTATTTTAACTGAAACGTCGGAAATGACTTATGAACAAAAAATTGATCAGTTAAGTGTTCTCAAAGAACAATTAATTGACAAGTATGAGAATGGAAAAATAGAATTACGCGGTATTTAGATAAAAATTTGAACTCTAACTCTCAAATTAATTCTCATGATTCACGTGTTTTAAGGAGTGAAAATAGTGTTTCTAATAACAATACTGAACCTAAATTTATGAAGCTTCCAAAGCTTACAATCGAAATATATTATGGTGATTCTTATTATGGCTTGAGTTTTGGAGCCAATTTTCGAATGCTATAGATAGTAATGAGCATTTGACACCACTTGATAAATTTTGCTATTTGAAATCACTGCTTGGTGGAAGTGCAGCTAATGTTGTATGTGGGTTTTCGTTAACTAACGAAAATTATAGTTCTGCTATCGCCCTTTTGAAAGAACGGTTTGGTAGAACTGATGTCGTTATTAACGCCCATATGAATAAGCTTTTAAATCTCAATCCAGTAAAAAATCCTTCTAACTTAAGAGCTTTGAGGGAACTCTATGACAATTGTGAAATTCAGATTCGTAATTTAAACTCTTTAGGGGTTGCATCTGGAAGTTATGGTCATTTATTATGCCCAATTTTACTTAAGTTGATTCCACCAGAATTATTAAATTATACCTTCTATTAAATTCTTTAGAATTTAATAGAAGGCGTGCCAAAAGTTCGGACTGGGATATCAATGAACTAATCACCTTTATTAACCAGTTCACCGTTCTGAAAATCGCAAACATTTCGTGCCATTTTTCTCCTCACAAAGTTGAAATTTTTGTGTCTAAAACTGGCCTCAGAATATTTCTTTTCCCTTTTCACCAGCTGTGAAAACCTATTTAGAAGTTCTATTCAAATCAGATTGAACGGCGTACCTGTCACACTGAAGGACGCTGAATAACGACCCCCTAATGAGGACCATTAAACAGAAAGCCTAGTGTATTCCTTAGATCAGATATTTTCCCCTTTGCCTCACTTCCTACACCCAAACCTATTGCAATCTGTTACAATGTACTGATTTTACAATTGTCATCTTTATTTAAAGCGAAAATTAAGTGTATTAGCTGTAGTGCCTGTTTGAAATATGCTTGAATTGTGTTTTATTATTTTCTTGATGCAATGTAGTAAAAATTGTGATCCGTATATTTTTATATATTTAATTAAAAGATTTATTTCCTTTATGTGAAAAAAAATCTTTCTTTAGCTTAGATATTTAAGGTTCTTTTTTAAAAATGCAATTTTTTAACTTAGAGGGTTTTTGTTTTCAGTTTATTGTACTTTTTCTACAGCAAAAAAAGTTTTGATTATGTGAAGCGCCTATTTCAAAGAGTAAGAAAGTAGCAACTGTTTTTAGCGGTTCTTGTTGAATAGATTGCTAGAGGAGTGACCATTCTTTTAATTAATGGACTAAAAATTCAATGTTAAGGAGCACAATTTTATCATTTCTAATTTTTAAAATTATAATCGTCGCAACTATCTTTATAATCCCATTAATACTCCCTTTTCCTTATTATATCCAAAATAATGTATATTCAAGAATAGATAGAATATATATATATTCAAGAATAGATGGAATATATATATTAAAGAATACATAGAACATATATATTCAAGAATAGATGGAATATATATATTCAAAAATACATAGAATATATGTATTCAAGAATAGATGGAATATATATAGTCAAGAATTATTATTAATTTTTTAAGACTGCCGTCATAAAAACCTTTCAGTCTCCTTAAAGTTTGATTAGGTGAACTAAAATACTTATCTAAATTTATTTCTTAAGGTTTTGATATAGGTAGGTCAAAAATATGAAACACTCACATTATACCTTGTATATTTTAAATGATATAATTATGTATAAAATCGAGTTTTTCACTTTGTTTTGTTTCTGTTAGCATAAGCCTGTAAGTGTTAAGTAAACACCGAGAAAACGGATAACAAATTACAAATTATAAAATATCAGAATTTTATTCTTATTTACGTATTTCTCTACGACTTTACAATGAAGGCATACCTAGTTCTACTTAAATTAAAATTGTATTTGCAAAATAATCTTTTATGAGGTAGAGATACATTATGAGGTTTGTTTATGACATGTGATTGCTAATTATTTTGAAGATTTCTGCTGTGCAGATAAAAATTTTATAAAATTTTGTATCAGTATTTTTTGCAAATGAAGACATACTCGGAAAACCTTATTCCATATATCTCACGCATGTAATTATTCCAGTCTACAGCAATCTTACCGGCATTTCTAACTCTTCTAAGCAACATTCCTTAATTCTTAACTTTAGCAGTGTACAAATCTTTAGGAAATGGCAAACGATTATTATCACCAAAAAAGTACATATTATCGAAAATGTTTTGTGTAAAATATAGTTACACATTTAGGAAAGAACTAAAAGAAACAATATAGGAATCCAAATTTCATACATTACTGTTGTTTCTTTTAAAATTCCCGAACTTTTAATGCTATAGCTTTCTCAATTAATAAGATTTAAAAAAATAGAAAGGTATCGATTAAAAAGTAAAATAAACATTAATAGTACAAGTTTTGAAAAATGAGATGTAACTTCGAAAATTTCAGTTGAACAATGTCATCCACAATCGGCGCAACATAGTCATAATGAAATTTAAAGCAAGTAATATTTCCATCTGTGTAGGTAAAGTGATAAAGCAAAACGCATATATTAG
>KK120314.1:51865-80468 GCA_000611955.2 Stegodyphus mimosarum
GTGGGACTATAGCTCGAAATATCCTGCCAGGTAGGTTTTCTGTTTGAGGTCTTCATTAACTCAATTATGGGTTTAATATCACGGTCTTCCAGTTGGTCTTTCCTGATTTCCTTGTCACTCCATGGGTCTGGATCAGCCGATGTTGATGCTGTAATTTGCCGTGCGACTGGATTGACCAGTTGGTATTTAGCTTCGACCCTGGAACAATATCGGCAGTTTTCTGGGCAAGGTCGTCAAGGTCGTTTCTGGGCAAGACAAGGCGTCAGCGTTTCCCTGCGACTGTCCCTTGCGATGACGGATAATGATGTCATATTCTTGGAGTCTCTGTATCCACCTAGCTATCTGACCCTCAGGATTCTTGAAATTTAAAAGCCAGGCCAATGATGCATGATCTGTGCGGAGCAGGAATTTTCTGCCGTATAGATAATGATGGAAATGTTCTACTGCTTTGACTATGGCAAGCAACTCTTTCCTGGTGACACAGTAATTCCTCTCCGGTTTAGATAGGCATTTGCTCCAGTAAGCCACTACACGTTCTTGGCCCTCTATTTCTTGGGACAGAACAGCGCCGACACTTTCATTACTCGCATCCGTGTCGAGAATAAATGGTCTATCTAGCTGAGGATACGTCAGGATTGGAGCAGATGTTAAGGCTTCCTTCAGATTCTTAAATGCATCCTCACATTCTTTTGTCCACACGAACTTTTGCTTGCTCTCTGTCAGCTTGTGAACGGGTCTCGCAATGGATGAAAAATCCTTCATGAATCTCCTATAGTAGGTACAAAGCCCTAGAAAGCTTCTTAGCTGGTGGACATTTTCGGGACGTCTCCAGTGTTTAACGCTGACACTTTTTCAGGATCCGTACGCACTCCTTCAGCAGAGATGAATGTCCGAGGTAAGCCACTTCCTGTCTGAATAATTTGCATTTAGCGGGACTCAACTTCAGATTGGCTTCTTTCAGTTTCTGAAGCACCTTTCTAAGATTTTCCAAATGTTCTTCGAAACTCTTCCCGACGATGATGATGTCATCCAGGTATATCAGACAGGCTTCGTATGAAAGACCTTTTAAAACAGTCTCCATTAGACGTTCGAATGTAGCCGGCGCATTACATAGTCCAAACGGCATCACCTTGAACTGCCAAAGTCCTTGTCCTGTAGTAAATGCCGTCTTTTCTCTGTCATCAGGATGTATTTCTACCTGCCAATATCCACTCTTTAAATCAAGTGTCGAGAACCACTTGCTCCCAGAAAGAGTATCCAGAATGTCGTCAATTCTAGGAAGAGGGTAACTGTCTTTCTTCGTAACCTCGTTCAACCGGCGATAATCAACGCAAAATCTAGTTGACCCGTCTTTCTTCTTCACCAGGACGATGGGAGATGCCCAGGGACTTGCTGAAGGCTCGATGACATTGCTTTCTTGCATGTCCTTTAAAAGTGTTCGTACCTCTTCCTGTTTCGCAATCGGCAGACGTCTTGGATGTTGCTTGATTGGTGGATGATCACCAGTATCGATTCTATGTTGAGTCAAACTGGTTCGACCAACGTCAGAAGACGAACGGGAGAAAACATCTTGAAGATCTTTAATAACACGCTCGGCAGCATTCTTTTCTTCATCGTTTAATTGCGCATTCTGCAGTAACTCCGATATAATGTTGTCGGAAGACACGGGTTTTGAGATGTTACTTTTTCTTTCAACGCTGGTTACTGGGGTACATTCTGCAACCACTTCACCTTTCTTAATAACCCTCGCCTTATCAGTTACATTGGCAACTCTCACCGGGATAACGGTCCCTGATAGGTCGACGAGTGCTGAGGCTATTAATACTCCTTTAGGGCTATTACATTTCTTGGGATATTCCATGACGCCGTAGCGGAAATTTCTATTTTCGGCTATGGATCCAGGAAGTAAAATTTCTGTTCTTGCCGGTATTGTGATATCGTCTTGAGCTATTATTTTGTGGATAGATTTCACTCCTTCATCATTAATTTCGAATAAAGTTATGTCTTCAGAGGCAGAATGCAGTTCGTTATTTTTAAAGTCCAAGGAAAAATTGTGTTTCCTTAAAAAGTCCAATCCGAGTATGCAAGGGTCTGTAATTTCTGCTACATAGGCCGTGTGATGGTAAGTGGCACTTCCAAACGTGATGTTAACGTTTAATTTCCCCTCTATATCGATCTTCTCCCCGGACACAGTCTGGAGGGTAACGCAGGGCGGCGTCCAGATAAGTTTACCTTCGAGTTGTTGAGCCAAATCTTTTCGAATGATGGTAACATTGGCTCCCGTGTCGATCGTCATGTTACAAGGAATTCCATTGATTTGTCCCATGATGAAAATTCCGTTATTGCCGCCACTCACTGCAGAAATCTGAAGCGCTTTAAACTGGGGCTTTTCATTATCTGGCAACCTCCGCCCCGCGAGATGGCCACGAATTAGTTTCCCTCCTTCTTGAGAGGCGCGGTCTTAACATCCGTGCCCTGGGGTGTTCTGCAGTTTCTTCGAATGTGCCCTTCAGCACCGCAGTTCCAGCACTTTACGAACGGTTTCTTGTCACCAGTATTCCGTGTCAAAGCATTCACCTTTCTGGTTAAATCGTCTAGGCGAGCAGTCATTGGATCCACTGGTTCTTGTATGTGAGCAGCTCTGATTGGGTGGCGGTCTCTACGAGTGGCTTGCTGTGCTGCCTCGAATTTCATGGCATACACCAGAGCACTTTTTAAGTCCTTCACATCAGCCATTCGCAGTGCTTTCTGTATTTCAGGATCCCGGATGCCGTCGATGAAGTATTGCAGGGACAGGATTTCTCTTGTTTCTGTCGGGCACTCCGAAAAGGCGAGGTGGGACAGCCTTTCAACATCCGTGGCGAGCTCCTGGAGTGTTTCCGTAGGCTTCTGTTGACGGGATTTTAACTGCAGCCTGCTGTAATCTTTTAAACACTTCTCTCCAAAACGCAGCTCTAAAGCACCGGACAGAGCTTCGAAATCTAGCCTTTTGTTTTCGGGAAGAGTTTGAAGGATGTCCGCTGCGTCTGCTCTCAGAGAAGCCGCAAGGTGACAGGCCTTAGCTTGGGAATCCCATCCATTTGCTTCCGCAACTATAGAAAATTGTGTCTTATACACTTGCCAGGAGGTCTTCCCATCATATGTCGATAGCTTCAGAGAAGGATGCGCAGGCATGGCTAGGAATTTAAAAGTATCCGAATTGCTTCCTGCCGTCGCTACGAATTTCTTTAAAGTATCAACTTCTTTGGCAACTGCGGAAACTTTGTCATCAATTTGTTGTTCCACTGCAGAAACTCTTTCTTGAATTTGTTCTTTCACAGCAGAAACTCTGTAATCGATTTGTTGTTCTACGGCAGAAACTCTCTCTTCTATTTGTTCTTTGACAGAAGAAACTTTATTTTCAACCGCATCTATTCTGCCTTCCATAGTCTCAAATTTATTTTCTATTATGCAAGTAATTTCCTTTTTCATCTCTTCTTGACTTGCTTTAACGGCTCTCATCTCTTCCTTAACGGATTCTTGACCCAATTTCAACTCTTGAACCGTTTTCATCTGATCTTTAACAGATTCCTGAACAGCCTTCATTTCTTCCTTAACAGATTTCTCCATCTTTTCTTGAACAGAATTCATTTCTTCCTTAACAGATTTCTCCATCTTTTCTTGAACAGAATTCATTTCATCTTTAACAGATTTCTCCATCTTTTCTTGAACAGAATTCATTTCATCTTTAACAGATTCTTGAACAGCTTTCATCTCCTCTTTCACGGAATCTTGGCCAGCTTTAATTTCTTCTTTAAATGCAGCAAAGGCTGCCATGAATTGCCTTAATTGTTCTTCCATTGCTCTAGTTAATGGCATTCAAAAATCCCACTTCTGACACCAAAAATTGTTACGTGCGTACGGGTTCGTAATATATTGAATGCACAAGTCGTAAAAGGTTAACAAAAATTTATTTTTTTCACAATAAATAAATTAAAATGCTGAAATATTTCTTCACAAATCTTCGCACAATATCACAATATCTCAAACGTTTAGCAAAAACTCAGTTCAAAACAGATAAAATAGTTCTATCTCACAGCGAAATCACTACAATCAATACAGCATTAAGTAAACAAACAGCAGTTCGCTTTTTACAGCTACAAGTATAACAACAACAACTAACTCACTGAGATGAGGTGCTTCACCCCGGCTTTTATAAGCTTTTTTTAATTATCAGTAGAACAATCACGATTTTTCTAGATTTTTCTGGATGGCAACAGTAATTACGAGATATTTATTTATTAAGCATTAAATGTACGCGCTCTTTTATTTTTATTGCTATTTTTTTTTCGACGTAGCTTTCTCTTCAAAAATCGTCTGCGTTGCTAAGGCAACATGAAGCAAATTTAATTACAATTCTAAATAAATAGCCAAATAAATGTGAAATTCGTAACAGTATTTTATTTTTGTCCAAGAATTTGAAATGCTTGCCTACTTTGAAAGTGTATTAATTTAGATTATTATATTTTGAATTAATTATTTTCTTTTAATGATGATGAACAATAGTGATTGTTCATCCGGGGGCAGTGTGTTGTGACTGCCGATTTGGCCGTTAGGCAGCGCTGAAGTAAATGTTTGATTTTGTATATTTTTGTGGTAACCCTGTTCCACTCTGATCTGCAGAACTGTTACAAGAACCGACTGAGTCGGTAATAATGATTCTGAACTCTCGTTCTGAGAGTAATTCTAAAATAGTTAATCTTGTAAATAAACGTGTAAATAGTTTTACTTCGTGTGCTGATTTATTCACGTACTGAAGTGCTTTTATTGAACCGTGTTTTGAATGTCGGTAAGAATTCTGACTAATCTGCTTGGAAGTGCAAATGGTGCTTCATGAGGAGCTTATCATAGTAGATTTTTAGACGATTAAGGATAACTCTTTCAAATAGTTTGCCTAGACCAGGCAATAGACTGATCGGCCTATATCCATCTGGCTTTGTGTGTTCTTTACCTGGCTTAGGCAGGAGAATAATTCTGGCAATTTTCCAAGTGCTGGGGAAGTAAGCCTTTTCTAAGCATGCATTGATAATGCTCGTAAGTCTTGCAATAATTTTAATTGTAAAATTCTTGATGATAATATTAGAAATTCGATCATGACCCGGTGCTTTATGCACTTTGAGTTTTTTAATGCTGTAAATAATTTCCTGTGGGTTAGTGAACTCTGTGGGCGTGTCAAATTCCGTTAAGTTTAGCCAATCCTTGACACAGTTTTGTACATAATTCTCAAAGTTGCTATCGCTTGGATTTTGATTTGGAGTAAACTGAGTTTCAAGATGATCTGCCAGAATTTCAGCTTTTTCTTTATCTGTAATGGCAATTTTACTACCAGAATAAATTGGCCTATTAATGGTGGGTTTTTGTTTCAGCTTTTTTATGAAAGCCCAGAAAGAATTATCCGGCGCGCTCAATTTCAGAATTTTTTCTTCCCATAGTTCTCTCTTGTGTTGGGAGATATCTTTTTTAATGATTTTATTTAATTTGTTCAATTCTTTCTTTAATCTCGGGTCCCATGTAAGGTTCCACCTCTTCCTAATTTTATTTCTTTCTTTAATTTTGATTCTGATATTTTTAGGTAGTAAGCCAGAATATCTCTCTGCTGGGACGCTACGTGTAGCTTCAGCGTGTGCATCTAAAATTTTTCCAGTTAATGATTCCAAAGCCAGATCAATACCTTGAGGATTTTTAACTTCATATTTGGCATATTAATATTACCTAAATTAAAAGCAAATTTATTCCAATCTGTAATTTTCTTGCTACTCTCCTCTATAATTTTAGTAATACCCATAGTTGCTATGACTGGTATATGATCTGAACTTAAATCTTGAACTACCTCAAGATGCATAGGGATAGGTGTAGTTGTGAGTACGATATCCAGTATATCTCCCGCTCTAGGGTTTAAGGGGAGGTATGTATAATCAGATGGAGCGTGAAAATATATGAGATGGTTGTTAATATACTCCAATAGTTTCTTCCCATTTTTGTTTGTTCTGCGACAATTCCATTCGGAATGCTTCGCATTAATATCTCCCTCTAAAATGACTGGCTTGTCTGTTGGTAACACCTCTTCAAGAATTTTCATACTAAGTACACTGTGTGGAGGATTATAGATACTTGTAAAATAAAAGGTGCCGTAAACAGGCAGGCTAACTGTGACCGTGATAGCTTCATGTCCGCTGCGGCGTAAAGTCGAAATGTGACAGGATTGTAACGACGATTTAACATAAATCGCAGCTCCCCCTCGATGTGTGAGTCTGTCGCATCTGTAACATCTGAAATTTGGGATGTTAATCGAAACACATGGCGATGCGTAAGTTTCCGTAACACATGCAATATCATTTGAATATTCATGTAGAAAATTATTGAATTCTAGTAATTTATCCTGTACGCTCCTGGCGTTCCATATTACAAATTTTAAAGGAGGCCAATTTTTATTTTTCCCCATTATCAGTTATATTAGATTCAACCTGGCTTGCTTTAATATCCTTGATCTGCTGCGTAAAGCTAAACCCCGCAGATTTTATTACATTAACTAGCTCCGCCAGGTCATTAAAAACCTTTTTGGCTTCCGTTAATGTGTCATTGTAGACTCCCGAAGAGAGAGCTTGAGCATAAGTCTTATTTTCCATCACTCTACTGGAGAATGATTTGGTATTTTCTGTTTTCTTTTTAGGAAACTTCTCACACCCCTTAAAACTGGCTGTGTGAGAAATCCACAGTTCGTACACACTGGTGTAAAATTTTTATCTAATCTGACTGGGCAATCAGCCAAAAAGTGCGCCTTTCTGCATTTCACTCATCGAGGGGTAAAATTACACCGTAATTGGGTGTGATTAAACCCCTGACACCTGAAACACTGGAGAGGGCCTTGTCTTCCTTCATATTCACGTACCTTTATACGCATATCACAAAGGTACCTTTCAGTAAAAACCTTTTTTGAAGCTTCCGTCTTTGGAAGTGTAACTATGAACAAAGGTAATGGTGTAATCTCTCCGTTACGTCGTCTGGTCATCTGCTTTACCTCTTCGACTGCATAGCCTATATCCGTCAAGTTTTGTTTAATTTCATTTATATCAGAGTCTTCGTTTAAGCCCTTTATTACTACTTTTAATTTTCTGTCTTGGGCTAAGACATATGAATAGTGCTCAACATTAAATTCTTTTAGAACTCTGATAAGTCCTTTGTATTGCTCGGCATTTTGTGCATAAACCTTAATAGTGTTTTGCACTTTTTGTGCAGTAAATAACAATTTCCTATCATGGAATTGTTTCCTGATATCATCCCATTTCATGGTTGATGGTTTTAATGTGATCGGAGGAATCTTATTTGTTTTATCATCATTTGTCTTTTTTGACTGTGTGTTATTCACCTTATCTGATTTATTTTTCCCTTGCATGTCACTAATCTGAGTGTTATTTTCAAGATTCTCAGTGGTATCCATGTTACTGTCATGTTCATTTGCTTCATTAATACTGTTTTCAGTAATTTTATCAAAACTACCCGTGTTTACGGTTTTATCAGCTCCACTATCACTTTCATCTCCTGACAGTTTTGTGTTTTCCTTCTGCGTTAATTTGGGAGCACTAAGCTTAATTCGTTTAGCTACATCCCTTCTGTTTCTAGTGCTAACCATGTGGTCGCCGCGTCTTCGTGTATTTACATCCTCGTCCGAAGATGTGTCTTTATCCAAGGTAATCTCAGTGTCTGAGTTACTTCCTAAAACAACTGGACTGCGCGCCCTTTCATTGTCTTTAAGTGCATTGCTACTACATTTTTTATCCGCATTAACTGTTTCCGTTGAAGGATTTATCATAGCATGTTGCTCAGCATTATGCATAAATTCCTGATTCATAACTTGCACCATGTCAAGCATGGAGTGCAAAAAATTAAAAAAATTTTCCTCAGTCTCGGAAAAACCATTATTTTCCTTAATAATACTGAATTCCTGTATCTGTAGTGTAAGTTCATTTACTAGCCTCTCCATCGCAATTGGAAAACAATAAATCCAGCGCCCAAATAAAAGAGGAGAATACGGTCCGGAACCTGACCCACACAACGGTGTTCGGGCAGACGGATCGGTAGGCGGATACGCTAGAGGCCTCTGTCTCTCACCTGACAGCGAGAGCTTGGAGGGTAACTCCACGCATATGCAACCAATTCAAAAAATCACAATTTTAAAATAAGCACCCTCGCGCTAACAATTAGTTAACAGTAAATTAATAAATACTACGCGCAAGCAGTACGCAGGCAATTACGCCCAACCGGCAATCAGGCGGCGTGGCAAGACAACGCGTAACACAATTTTAATCATGCAAACTAAATTCTTAACTAATAATTGATATTATTAAATAAATAAAGTAGATTGATCAAACAATCTTTAAATACTAACCAGAAAAGAATAGCATTAATAAATGCTGTTTTAAATTCTCATTTGTAAAATAACGCTGATCAGAGACAGGACGTACCACGAGGCAGCTCTGACCTTTTATTTATCTGGTCTAAATTATATGATGACTGCCCCTATTCTAAATTATTCTGACCCTTATTTAGGCGCAAAATTAAGACCTTCATGAGTTTTTACCTTTTTTCTCAATGCGAAGGCTATTCCAAGTCATTCGGCTTATCAAAATTTTTACCGTATTTGACAATCCCCTCTTTTTGATGATCTAAATTTCTGTGATGATGTGGAGGTAAAGACGTAATTGCCTATGAACTCCGTAAATTGTACTTCCTTGATCCTTGATCGGCTAGGTCTTGAACAAAGCTCAGATCGCATAAATTTACGAGTGTTAGAGAAATAACTCCAACAGTGCTAGTTTAGTTCGCCGATAAGGCGGGGCGATTTTGCCTTTATTTTTATTAAGGACCATCGCCTAAGGGCTTAAAATTCCCAAAAGAGACAGTCAAAGTAGGATGCTGCCGACACCATGATAACTGAACTGAACTGAAATAACTCAATCAGGATGTTGGGGTTTTAATTTTTTAATTTATTAGTTATAAATACTTACGCTTCTTTGCGTACCTTGAATCTATAATAGTAGGTATTATTCGATCCGAAAGCCTTTACTACCATAAATTACAATTTTCCCTTAAAGATCTCGTTTTTGGTCTTCTGGAATTCCACTAGATGGCGGCACATGAACTTCGATGAGTAGACGTAAAATTACAATTTTTTAGCCTTCGCGTACCACCGGTTGAGAAATTATATTGTCTTATTAGCACTGGTTTATGTAATATTCAGCTTCAAAATTTTTTTCAATTTTCTGTAATTGAATAACACGTGCCTTCGAATATATTTAGATTATATAACTTACCATTTCTTTTTATGGGCATGTCAAAATAGTAAATGTAGTAGTTAATTTATAATTTCGGCATCAATGTAGCAGGCGACCTACCTATTATTTTTTACTTAAATAGTTAGTTCTTAGATGGCGCTACTGGCGCAGATATTGAGAAGGTGTTGATAACTATGAATGCAACTCCTCTCAAGTTATTTAGTTACTTTTGATTATTTACAAAAATAGGTCGTTGTATATACTAAAAACCTCAGGAATGGCCTCGTTCCGCTATTTCTATGCTAAATAAAGCTATACCTTCGTCACTTTTGTGAGATTTAAAGGTCTTGGAATTAAACCGGCGATTCTGCTACACCCATTTTGAATTGACCACATCTCCCTCTTATAATACAAATTTAGATTAATATTTACAGAAATAAACATTTGGGAAGTTCTAATTTAGAAGTAAAATATTTTCAATAGTTTTGTTTTATCCAGCATTCAATACATTTCTGCAAAAACAGAATTTTCACTCTTCAAATTTTGTAAAAGTTGCTGTCATCCAGCTGCAGCAATTTTATTTTCGACTCCGGCCACTAAGCGAGGCCGATCGGGTTGCGCGGACGCATTTTGAGTACAGTATTTACCAAAATTCGATGTGTATATTTTTGTAACCTGTAAAAATATACATACAGTTCTTCTTCTCCTAATAATTTTTATATAATGTTATGTACTATGTATTCTCGTATTGACTCTGGGCACTGCCTCTACGGACCATGGAGGTAGGAAGTAAGGTCCTTTCGTACCTCCATGGTATGGACACCTTTCTGTTAAAACATTTTTGCAAATTCGTATAGACGTGTTTTCTGCCTGATGTCAGTGTCGCCTAAATGGACATGTCTGTTAAATATCCTCTTGGTTGAATACGTAATGAACAAAAATTATCCAGTATTAAAATTTTGATGCAGTAATATACTAGAGTATATTGAAGGAATTAAATGAATATTAAATTTCTCAAAATCATTATTTGTCACCAAATAATCTTCACATATTTTCAGTTCCATTAGTCCAGTTCTAAATAAAAATTTCTCACAATAAAGTTGAGAGAGTCGCCAGCCCAGCCAACACAAAGACAGCCTCGGTAGGCACCATTCTAAAACATCAGGTTAAAGCTAAACCCCAAGCTCTCTGGATACTGTCTAACTTCATCTGCAATCTAACCAGTTCTCCTGCCGTGGATCCCCAAGCTCCAATTCAATACATGATGAAGTACAACATTTAAGCAAATCTTTCTCAGAATGGAGGATTTCAAGGCTAAAATAACAGCTGAAAATGTTCTTCTATAATTTAATAACCTCAAATCACTTTATTTTTGTATCAACTTAAAATGTTCCAGAAAATTTAATTTGTTATCAATCATAATGCTAAAATATTTCATATTATCTACAAATTTGATTCTTTTGCTTTGCTATTTCAAATGTGGTGGTCTCTTTTTACCTCCTACGGAAAAAAACCAATGCACATGTTTTTTTTCAATATTGAATTGTAATTTTTCTTTGTTTTGCCAATCACTCAGTAGAGCAGTTTCATCAAATAAATTTTCCATTTTTTCAAGGAAATCATGCATCATAAGAATCATAATATCATAAGCATATGCAATTAATCCCATATTTTGAGAAAACTTCTGCTTCAACAAGTTATCACCCCCAATAATGTTCCAGAAGAGGGAAGAACTGCAGGAGCCCTGAGGGCATCACTTATAAATAGTCATGACTAAATCATTACTCTTATCCTTAAAGCAATTAAAACCAATTTTTTTCTATTACTAAAATAACTTTTAACTACATAAAAAAAATTCTAGGTATTTTTAAATCAATTAAACTATGCAACAAGGAAGACCAATCAACAGAGTCAAATGTAGCCGAAATGTCTAAAGAAATCAAAGCTGCGTGATGTTCACGTCTGACATATCCAACAACCCAGTAAAGTGCATCCTCTGTACCTCTTCCAAAGGTAAATCCATACTGAAACTCACTAAGTGGACATTTATTAACCATAAAATGTAAACTTCTATTAGTTACCAATTTATCTAGCACCTTACTCAAAACATTCAAAAGTGTAATAGGTCTTTGCTTTCCATTAGGCTTAGGGATCAAAATAAGTTGACCAATTTTCCAACAATCTGGAGAAAGAGTAAACTTAAGACAGGCATTATACAGGCAAACAAAAAAATCTGGATAGTAGAAGAATAATCTTTCAATCAAAATAGAATGCACGCAATGCGGACTTGCAGCAGCCATATTCCTCAAACCCAATATAATACTCTTAACTTCATCATATGTGAATGATGAGTCATTCTCATTACACTTCAAATCATCATCTTCAAAAATATATAAATCCTCTGGTTCACCTTCAGCTGTAAATTTCATTTTCCAATTGCCTTCTTATAAAAACCATCGCAATAAACAACACTTCTTAAAACATAATTCTCTACATACTCTCTTAGTTTTCCTAATCAAACATTTATAAATAGCCAATTCTCTTTTATACTTTATCTTACATAAAATTCTAGTGTTATCATCTAATCCAATCATCTGTGAGGTTCTCCTATGTGCATGAATACATCTTTTAAACTTTTCCAATTCGGGTGTCCACCATGAGATAATATTTTGAGTCTTCCTCTGTATCAGCACATCGCAATCTATTCTCGCCTGAAGCAACATTTCAAAATCATTTACTACACCAATCAATTGTTCACTGTCATTTACAACACTAATTCTCTCACCAAGCCTTATCATATCGATTTTATGTTTTTTACAGAGCCTGTTGACACTTAGAATATTTCTCGATACCAAGGTCTTTCTTCCATGTTGGTCAATCTTCGAAATGACAAGAATCTGTCGTTACGAAGATTACATATCGATGATCGCTCAGTGAATTTTCAGTACTGATTTCAAGTTCGCATTTGTCGCCACCTAGGTTGCTGAATCCTATAGCCAAATCTGTCCAATTTTGTCCGACAGCAGAATTAAAAGTTGCAACAGAATTAAAGTCATTAAACAAAATTAAATATTAGATACAGTAAAATCAGATACCAATGTTTCTCTTGCATCAACCTATTTGCCCCCCTCCCCAGCTAAAATGCTTTGAATTAAAATCCCCCATAATTAAATCTTTTTACATATAATTAAAATATCTTCCAATTTATGAAGATTCACAGCAACGTCCTCTGCACGAGAAACATAGCCCAATATAAAACTCAATTCCTGACTCCTGGTCTCCCATTAATACAGTAATACCTGCTATTTCATGATCCACTATAAAATCAATTGCCTTTTTTAAAACAACAACTGTAGATCATCCTCTAACTCCAGCTGCAACTTTCCAACTATTTTCAATATATGCCCGTTTTCCATTAACCCAATAAGTCTCCCACAACAAGATCAGATCAGAACTAACACCAATTTTAGAGAATAGAGAGCTGGGCAACTGCTAAGGGACAGTGGTTTAGGTTGATTAAAAAAAAAAAAATCATACAAATAAATTTATGTAATAAAATGAAGAGAAATAAAACAAATATACACATAATTGAAAACATAGCGGCTAAAATACTAGAATCAATGAGTACATACATGCTAAAATTCATAAAAATTAAATCATACTAGTCATTCTTTAAAATCAAAGTCCATGTGACATCTAATAAATTCAATTTCTCCTTTTAATGAGGGACAGGTCTTATCAAATGCCCTGTGATCATGTTTTATATCTATACCATACTTCTGATTAGAAACCACACAGTTAACCAATTTCCTACACACACAATCCTGTCTGCAAACATCAGCTGAATATAATTCTAACACAGAATAAGCCTTGAGTTAAAAGAACAAAAGAGGCAATAAAGTATGAAGTTTTGCAAATACTTTCCTATTCTAAATATGCATTATGAAAAAAATATTTTGCCTCAATTTCAAAACAAATTTAGGCTCAAATTTTTCACAAAGTTCATTAGCAAAAACACTTCCAAACAAAGCAGGAATTATACAATAAATATACTTTGGTGCATATTTATTAATGCATATAGAAAGCAAGTGTGTGTCCTTGAAAATTAAAAATCATGTTTTCTTCTGGCACTTAAAAAAAAAAATGTTCCTTAACGACACATTTAGTCGGTCGCGGACACTTAGCTGACGGGACACTTAACCGACACCAGTTAGCCGACAAGACATTTAGCCGACAGGGACACTTAGCCGACATGGACACTTAGCCGACATGGACACTTAGCCGACAGGACATTTAGCCGACACGGACAGTTAGCCGACAGGACATTTAGCCGACATGGACAATTAGCCGACAGGACATTTAGCCGACACAGACAGTTAGCCGACAGGACATTTGTCCAAGACAGAGAGTTACCCGTCAGAACATTTAGCTACGGAACATTTAACTGTCAAGACATTTAGTCAACAGGACACTAAGCCGACAGTGACGTTTTAGCTCACAGGTACGAACTAATTATTTAATCTTACTATGAATTACGAAATTTCTCGACTTATCCGTAAATTCAATAGTTAAGTAATATTTTCACTATCAGTAAAATTCTTTTTTCGATTCTTAAAGATCTCGTATGTGGTTATAATTATTGTGTTAATTTAGCATTTTGTGATATTTATCGTGCTGTTTGGTGTATATTAGCCAAATTAAAAAAGCGCTGAAATTTCTCGTCAAGGAATATGAATTAAATTTCGAAAGGAAAAAAGAATTTTTTTTTACCTAAATACGGCGATCACTTAATTACATTTTAATATGGGATCTTCAAAAATTATCCGTAAAGCTTCTTCATTTAATCAACTGGGTCCTTTTGAACACTTTCACATCATTAATAATTTTTCTTGTTTACTTAATGATATTAATTTTCCAATCTGGCTGTTCTTAATGCTTTCAAATTTGTATGAAATAAAAGCGCGATTCTGTAACATTTTATTGACCACGCCTCTCGCTTAAAATACTTACTTACGTTAATGCTGCATGCATTAACGTAAGTAAGTATAACTTACGTTAATGCATTCAGCAACACTAAACTGCTGCATGCTTTGCTCCGCTTTCTATGCTAGCATAGAAAAAGTTATGCTCAGTAATTTCACAGCTATACACAGGGCAAGGTGATGCATGGGTACCTGCATCAGCGACTGCGTCGCTTCATAGGACAGGGAAGGATAGGAGTGGGAGGAGCTAAACGACTTTGTAAGGGGAAGTATGTAATATTATGTGATGAGTAAAATAGTAATGAAACGTAAAGATATTAGAAATTTGAAAGCATTTTGGAGGAGCGAGAATGGAAAATTAATATCATTGAGTAAAAAAGAAATGATTAATGATGTGAAATTAATGATGTGATTAATGATGTGATTAATGATGTGAAAAATTAATGTTGTGAAAGTGTTCAAAGAAACCCAGTTGATTAAATGAAGTAGCTTTACAAACAATTTCTGCAGATACCATATTAAAATGCAACTAAGTGACCGTCGTGACGTAAGTGAAAAATTATTTTTTCCTTTCGAAAATTAAATCATATTCCCTGACGAGAAATTTCAACACTTTTTCAATTTGGATTTTTCCTTTGAAAATTAAATCATATTCCCTGACGAGAAATTTCAACACTTTTTCAATTTGGCTACGTGCCAGCTAAACGTCACTGTCGGCTTAGTGTCCTGTTGACTAAATGGCTTGACAGTTCAGTGTTTCGTACCTAAATGTCCTGTCGACTAAATGTCCTGTCGGCTAAATGTCCTGTCGGGTAACTGTCCGTGTCGGCTAACTGACCTGTCGGCTAAGTGTCCGTGTTGGCTAAATGTCTTGTCGGCTAACCGGTGTCGGTTAAGTGTCCCGTCGGCTAAGTGTCACGGACCCACATTTAGTATGTTTCTTACATTTATCAAAAAGACATTTTCTGAATGCCTTTTTACATATTTACATACTTACGCACATGGGAATTTTACAGCACGGATATATGCAAAAATTGATTTATTAATTTATGCTGAGAAACATATTTTCAAGTCTAATCTCAGAACTATAATTAAATTTTGTGTTAACAAGAGTCAAGTTTAATCCAATGTACTTAAAAGCTACAGCATGCACAGTGTGATGAAATATTTAACCATTCTTCAGAATTTCAGAACAAGAATTTGAAGGTGGAAACACGAAAGTCAGCAGATTCCACAGGAAACAGATGTCAAAAACCGAACACTTGACAATAGACAATAAACAAGAACATATAAGTATAAATGTATCTGAAAAATTTGCATTTACCCACGAACAAAAAAAAGGTAGTTTTATACATTAATAACTTGATCTAAGCAAAGTGTTTTCATTTTTTACAGATAAAAAGTTAAAAGTTACTTATGAGGTGCAAGCTGCTGGTTTTTGTATCCTTTTTTCAGAAAGATTCCCAAACTGTCGATATTTATTAGAACCTGGTAAACATTATCAATATATCAATAGAAAATATACTTCAAAATACAAATATGAATTATAAAATAAGGATTACATGACAAATTAAAAGAATAAAATACATTCTTCCTCAAATCTTTCTGTTACTATTTTGCACTTTTCTCCTTTCCAAGTATATAGCTATCTGTTTTTGCTTAAAAAAAAAATGAGAGAATTGCTCAGAATTGGGTTCATGCAGCACTCAGCTATTGAAGTAAAGCATATCCCTGTACTTCAATTTAGAAAATTTTCAGCAAAATCCTGTGTTCTTACAGAAATTTTACCGCAGTATTTTCCACTGCTCGTAAATTTTGCGAGGTCATATTTTAAAACTATGTTTAAGGCAAAAGATACCACAATTTGTTTATAAAAACTGTTGGACATTGGATTGCAACAAAAAGCAACTCGTACAAAATAGCAGAGTTGCTTTATTGAAAGATTATTCAGAACATAATTAGCCTGTTTGTCAGAGTTTGGCATATAATGAAAATATAGCAACTTGTATTAAGGTGGTTGCACTAACATGTAAAAGCTTACTTCAAGAATTTTTGATTTTGTTCAAAGGCACAACTAGCTGCATATTGGCATTGAGACCATAGACCAAAATTAATGTTTTAAACACAGGATACTAAACATATACGCTTTCAAAAACCTAAATTCCAGGTATTCTCATCATTAAAAAGGCAGTTCTAATAGGGTTGCCACTCAAACAGGAGAATGAAATTCCCTGACTTTTCCAGGTGTGTTTTAAGAAAATTCCAGTCTATCAGCGTAATGCATTTTGGGTGTGCTAAGAGGTAAATTAATTATGGTACTATTTGAAAACACAAAAATTTGCCTATTAGATATTACTTATATATTATCTTCAAAGATTACTATTATAACTATAATAGGAATTGTTTTCTCCACTGAAGAATTGAGATCAGAATCTGCTCAATGTGGATAAGAAATGTTATTTTTTTTTTTTTGGCTGACATTTTGCAGCTAAAAGAAAGCTATTTAATGATATTTTAAAATAAATTTAGGTATTTTATATTTATATAGCTGAATACATAAGCAAAAAATATGTGCATTGAACTTCGTGATGTTATGTCATCATACTGCTAGAATTAGTTTCAGGATTATGCCAGAGAAAATTTCCTGAAATTTGAAAGTATTATTTACTAATAATAAATAAATTTAAGGGGAAGAAGCAACATTAAATGATATGAATAAAATTAAAATAATTTTAAAAAAACTGAATTACAATAATCAACGATATTTTGACAAATATAGTTATATTAAATGGTTAGCCTAGATGACTGATTACTATTTTTTTATTTTATTGTAAAATGACAGATAAGGCATTTCTTAAAAAGAAAAAAAAGTATTTAAAAGATTTTGCGGGAAAATCCTACTATACGCTACGGTCTTGGCACGATTTTGAAAATTGCCGCCAACACCAAAATGGCCTGTTTGCTGCTCATCGCAATGTCGCCTAATCCCGTGTGTACCGTACACCGAGGCTATTCTAGCCTCCATGGTACCACTATATTGGGATTAAACCGATTTTCTTTGATACAAGAATACGTATTTTCTTTAGTTCAACATGTACTGCACATGCGAGTATTTCGATTCTCGAGGTTACTGAGAACCAAAGTTACTGGAAACTTGCTTTGCCTTTCTAAAAGACAATCTGTTTGGAGCTGCAAGAATTGGCTCTATGCCAGCTGCCCGAGTGACACTAACGCACGCCAAGAAAGTGATCGGCTTCCAACGTTGGCACAAACCTCGCTTTTTGGGGGGATCGCTGTATGAAATTCCTTGACTTTTCCACATTTAGACTAAAATATTTGAGTTCCCTGACTTTCTCCTTCAATTTTCGAGTTCCCCGACATTTTCCAGTTTTCCAGGTAGCGTGGCAACCCTGTTCTAAAGGCTAATGAGGAAGAGCAAAATACATAAATCCTACACTAATAAGGATACCAAAAAGGATATATTTCACATTGTGTACTTTTTACAAAAATGCAATGAAAAGTGGATAACAGCATAAAATGTGAATGAAATTTCTACTCATATGAAAATTTTCAGTCTTTACAAGCTTTCAAACAGCTCTGATTGCATTACATGGATAGGATGAATGTGATACCCATAAAATTTCCCGATTCAAAATACTATTATCAGTCTCTAACATTTCATTGTTCGAGTATGTTGTTTTAAACCTTTCATTACTAGTTAAACACCAAGGATAAGAAAACGTTGCCTTAAATTTTTTAAATGATTTATCTCACAACCAATGAGTTTTTTCTCTGGTGCATATTTATTAAGAATTGAGAAGGAATGACAAGTTAAACACATATCACACAATGCCATTACTATCATTCTATTATCTGTAGACATCCATCTTTCAATTTTCCCATCATCCAAGTGATTTCTTGTACATGTAATGCATGTAGATTCCCTCTGGTATGAAAAAGTATATGCTTCTTTAAATTAAGATTTTTGATTAAATGACCGATTACATATCTCACACACATGAGATTTCTCTCCTGTGTGAATTAGTATATGGTTGTTTAAATTGAAATTTAGAGTAAATGACTTATTACATATTTAAGACACATGTGATTTCTCTCCATTATGAATAAGCATATGTTTCTTTAAATGAGTTTTTTGAGTAAATGACTTCTTACATACCTCACAAACATGAGGTTTCTCTCCTGTGTGAACAAGTATATGGTTTTTTAAATTACGTTTGCGAGTAAATGACTTATCACATATCTCACACACATGAGGTTTCTCTCCTGTGTGACTAAGCACATGCTCGTTTAAATAACCTTTTTCAGCAAACGACTTGTTACATAACATACACACATGAGCTTTCTTTCCTGTGTGAATAAATATATGTTTGCTTAAATGAGATTTTTGAGTAAATGACTTGTTACACACCTCACAAACATGAGGTTTCTCTCCTGTGTGAGTAAGTATATGGTTCTTTAAACTACGTTTGCGAGCAAATGACTTATTACATATCTCACATACATGAAGTTTCTCTCCTGTGTGGTTAAGCATATGTTCATTTAAATGATCTTTCTCGGTAAACGACTTGTTACATAATACACACACATGAGCTTTCTTTCCTGTGTGAATAAGTATATGTTTGTTTAAATGACATTTTTGAGTAAATGACTTGTTACATATCTCACACACATGAGGTTTCTTTCCTGTGTGAATAAGCATGTGGTTGTTTAAACAACTCTTTAGAACAAATGACTTGTTACATAGCTCACACACATGAGGTCTCTCTCCTGTGTGATTAAGCATATGTTTGTTTAAATGAGATTTTTGAGTAAATGACTTGTTACATTTCTCACAAACATGAGGTTTCTCTCCTGTGTGAATAAGTATATGGCTCTTTAAACTACGTGTGCGAGCAAATGCCTTATTACATATCTCACACACATGAGGTTTCTCTCGTGTGTGATTAAGTATATGTTCGTTTAAATAACCTCTTTCAGTAAATGACTTGTTACATAAAGCACACATATGAGCTTTCTTTCCTGTGTGAATAAGTATATGTCTGTTTAAATGCCGTTTTTGAGTAAATGACTTCTCACATACCTCACACACATGAGGTTTCTTTCCTGTGTGAATAAGCATATGATTGTTTAAACAGCTCTTTTGAACAAATGACTTGTTACATACCTCACACACATGAGGTCTCTCTTCAGTGTTAATAAGTGAATTATGTTTTAAATGTCTTTTTGGAGTCCATGATTTGATATATACTGCAGATACATAAAGTTTCTTTCCTGCGTAAGTGGGCATATTCATGTTAAACTGCTCTTTCATCCAAACAAATTCTTAAATACCGTACAAAAGAGTAGTTTCTCCTGTATGTATATGCATATACTTCTGTAAAGAATCATACAGTTTAAATGACTTGCTATATACTTCATACACGAGGTCCATTTTCTGTGTGATTGTTTAAATAGGATTGTTTAAATAACTCTACAATCTAAGTTATTTGTTACTCAGTATATACACAAGGTTTTTTTTTTTTTTTTTTTTTTTTTTAGAAGAAGCGTATGGACTTTGAAACTAGACTTATTGGGGCAAATAATTCATTACATACCTCATATTATGTTGCTATCACATCCTGCATTGAGAAGCAGGTGAAATATGAAGGTTAACTGATGCTTTTGTCTAAGTGTCTTTTACCTACCTCACATACACAAAGTTTATGTGTTGAGTATGCATGAGCTCTTTTAAGAAGTTTCTTTTTTCGATGACATTTTCCATTAAATGTTGCACTTAAATATATTGGAAAAACTAACATGGTCACTTTGGAATTATAATCAAGAATGTATCACTTAGTTTATGGCATTCTGGAAGATGTTAGCATTTTAGGACCAAACCTGGAATGCTTAGATTAAAAAAAGTAGTTGGTGCATGCACATGTAATATAAAACAGTAACAGTGGGATAGGCATGGTATGATTTTCTGGAACACATTTCATGAAAAATAAGTTTGTTATATTTCGCACTAACAAGATTTTTCACCCTAGCGCTCACAAGGCTTAGTTATTCATTCATTGTAGAAATTACATATAAAAGGAATGAAACTATTTTGAAACTACAACAATGTTCCCAGGAAATATTCATATGGAGAAGAAATAGGTGCGGTTACGATATTTTCTGGGCTGTAGAAAGACCTACCACTTATTTCTGGGAAGTTATTTGCCGTCAGCTTTTAACCTCATCTATCATTGAAGCGTTACTTGGGTCAAAGTCTTTGCTTGGGTGAAATCAAGGAGCATAATGAATCTGTATGTCAGGTAAAGCGTCGGCCCTTCCATACTATAACATGACGCCAAATTGCAGCGCTAATCCACTGCAGTGGCGGCGATACTCTCTTACTCATAAACAAAACAGAAGAAGCGCCCTCTATTGGCATTACAGTTAATGTTATGGGGAATTTATCAACAGCTTGGCGATGTTTGGAAAATCGCCAATTCGGTGCGTTTCTGTGAAACGTTTTTGCAATTGCAACCTTCCCGACACGCTCCACGAAAACCTATTGTAAACAAAACATAGAATTCTAAAGCTAAATTAGTATGGAAACTGTTGCCACAAAAAGATAATAAAATAATATGCAAAACGAACATTATGATCATTAAAATATTTGTCAGTTAGGTTTAAATTAATTGTTTACATTTTATGTTGTAATACTTACACATTTTATGCCGTTACATAACCTTCCCGACACGCTCCGCGAAAATGTAACCAAAATGGCATCGAAGAAACAAGGAATTTTTTTTAAAAGGGCATTAAAATTTCAAACGATACCATATACACACCGTTCCGTTTTAACTTAAAAAAAAATCTGCGAATTGCACAATGTAGGCAACGTACACAAATGAACAAAATAAGCTAAAATAAATTACAAGAAAATGCCATGTGCACAGCGTTCCTTTTAAACTTAAAAAAAAATTCAGCGAATTGCACAATGTAGGCAACGTACAAACAGTCAGCCATGTTGGCGGATATACGGAGTTACCCATGTTGGCGCGTTTTTTGCTCATTCAAAAACAATCGCCGCCAAGCAGTGGGCTAAAGCGCATTCCAACCTTAGTTTCATTTCTCTTCTTTACTATTTTTTATCATAAGTGCTTTATCCCATGTAATTATTTCTGAATGTTTATAAACATGTATTTGTTTTCTCTGTAAAATTCAGTTTACACTTTTCTGATTTTTTTTCCCTTTATGAAATTAAAAAATTATGTGGTTTTTTGCTCATCCAAAAAAGATTGTAGGAATACTTTTGGCTCTATTGTAGAATTGGGTGCCCTTACGATTGGCAAAAAATTTTGTTCAGTTTTTGCGATGAAACCCCATTTCTGGTTACCATGAGAGTTTTAACTTGGTTTTAGCTTCTTGATTTTTTTAAGTGAAAATAAATCGATGTGCATATAGACAAAGTCAAGGCAATGTGCAATAACTAGTTTGTGCAATTCTCTGATGTTTTTTTAAGTGAAAATAGGTCGATGTGTACATGGACACGGACTTTGTGCAATTCTTTGACTTCTTATTTTGGTTTCGTGTAGCAGCCATATTGAAATTGTGCCTTTCTTGCGCCAATCTTGGCGTCAAAAAAGAATCGCCAAAAAACAAAGGGCACCCAATTGTAAACTTTTACCATGCTTTTTCATCTGGGTTTTAGAACTTGCATCCTCAGCAGGATTTAAAGGCATTATAGGCATATGATTCCATAAAAATGTGACAAAATGAAAATGTCTTCATATCATGTATTATAATGGACATATTTTGGAGGAAATCTGTGCTGAATATTTCATTATTTGGAGATTGTTTCAAAGAACATTGAGAACAAAATTGCTTGAATTTTGTACTTTTCATTCTCTTAGCACGCTTATCTTGGCTTCATATTCTCTTCTTTTCCTTGGGTACAAGCATGGGATATTGGCAAAATGGGGATGTTTCCGTAACCGGCTCTTGGCAAAATTCCGGATTTGTTTACATCAGAAGAGAGTGCATGTGCACCAGAATATGGTAATCCTGACAAGTGTTTAAACCCACACAGGGAATTTTCCTGAAAGAGGAAAAGGGATATTTTCTGTTTACTTAGATTTACGAACATTACGGTAAGAGAAAATCAAGTTTGAATATCGCAAATCATTATTATTAATTTTAATTTTCACAAATCATTATCGGGAGTTAATTGTAATTGAAAAAATAAAGCTCTATTCTATTTATTCTATCTTTCTTAGTCTATTTATTTGTACCTTTTGCAAAATTTTTTTAATCCAAACTATAGTAAATGCTATATATACTACAGTAAACTGTAGTAAAAAAGAAAAAAAAATTATTGCAATTTTTAAAATGATTTTTAGTATGTCAAAATTCTACTTTATAATTTTGGTGCGTTTTTGAAATCCAAGATGGCGGCCAAAAAATAGCCAAGAACCGGTTACGAAAAATTTGCCGCAAAAATGGCTCTAGGCTGTAATCATGTTTTATGTATTATTTTGAACAGGTACAAAAAATTACATAACACATGATTAGAGTTACATTTGTTTGCTTTTGTGTACTTGTACAGGTATCTGTACAAAAGAATTTTACTGCTGATAAAGATAGTATTAAGATATCTCATTTAATAGTATTAAGATATGTCTCAATGCACCATATAGAGTGTCGACTCAAGGCATTTTGCTACCTGATACAACCCATGTGTCCTAAATTCTGCTGCCCAATGTTTTCCTAACTTCTAAAATTTTTCCTGCCCCTAAATTCTGTTGCCCACTGCCTCATCTAAATTCTAAAATTTTCTTCCTCAGTGCTTTATTAAATTCTAAAATAAATGCTAATAAGTGATAATAATGCATTCCTCTGTCTCTCCACTCTACTTGCTGTCCATGGTTGCTGTTCATGGTGAAGCTAAATTTCTCAAAGAATATGACTGCATTTCCTTTTTCTAACAAATATATTTCTTACATAAACATAATCTTCTGTGATGATGATAGGTAACGTATCTGTGCTTTGCAAGTGTGGTGGCACTCCTAAGGCTTAAGTGTGTTTCACACAGTGTCACCTTCAGCAGCCTTCTTTAACCTTTAATATTGTTTGGTGCACGGAATTTGACTGACACTTTGTCCTGCCGAGTGGTTCAATAACAATCATACACTCTCAGATTCTTAGATGTTTAGTAATGAATTATTGACATCAAAAATTAAAATTTATGATAATATTTTCTGAAACTTAAATATTTTTTGATTAAGGAAATAACATGCTTTTACTGCCTTTCTTACACGTAAGAAAGAAGTATTTTCTTACAACATAATCTGCAGTTAATTTTCCTGGGACTGCATAATCTGTAAAGAATGAACATTTGTATAAGTTAGTTGCTCCTTAGTCAACCAGATTCTTTTTATAGGAAATTTTGCTATTTAGAGGCCATAAATATAAGCTACAAACAGCAAGCTTTAACATGTACAGGAGAATTAGAAACCTGCATAAACACTGAATTGCTTCTGGATTAAAAGTAGCTGGTTAATAAAAAATTCCTATTTTTTCAGTCTTGATAGTCACTGGCACATGGCGAAAGGTTTGACAAATTATATTGGACTACCCAACTTCAAGATCTTTTTGCTTGGCTGATGGTGGACTTCCACTAAGAAGAAAAAAAAAAAAAAGTGCTCTATCTCTTCCACTATATGGTAACATGCACCAATTTTCTTTGCAAAGATACATGTGTCAAACCTATTCTTCCAATGAAAGAAACATATCTTTGTCATCAACTTATTTTGTCTGTTGTAAAACTTCCCAAAATGTAAGAAATGTATTCTTGAATTTATTTGCTCCAGTGTATAAAGAATGAAATGAAATGAAATGAGAGACTGCAAAATTTTGTTAATGGTGTTTTCTCTGAAAAAATAAAATCTATTGTATTTTGTAAGAACAACAAATTTAATTTTACTAGTAGCTAATAGCCAGTATTTTCATGTGTTTATTTCTGTAGAAAACTGTAACATCTGTTGTTTTATAATAGAAAGCCTCAAAAAGAAATATACAAAGTTATTTCAGTAAAAAAAAATTAGCAGTTGACATACTTTAAAATACTTTTATTGACAATATTTTCCATGAAATTATGAACTTTCTTAAAACAAGTAAGAACAATACATATGCTGTACCTTAGCCATGCATATATCTTTCTGTAGAAAGTTATTCAGAAAATATGGTCCTAGTAAAAAAGATTAATTAAAAATTTCAATCTTGTAGAAGAATTTAGAATAACTTCTAGGATTGCTGCAATGCTCTCAAATGGCACTTAAACTTTTATGACCTTTTTTTGCTATGCCAGGTATTAAACATATAAAATAAAGGTATAGAAATTATTACTTTGTCAATAATCATATTTCTTTACGAAACAATATACAAAAAAAAGTAGTTTTAGAATTTGCTTCCAATATACAAAAATATATGAAAGAAAATTGTGTCTTAATGAGATCATTATACTTATCTTTTGCTGCAGTACAAATGAAATTTTGGTGCTATATTTGATACTGCTGGACATAAAGCATCTACAACATTTTTCTGCATTTAATATGTATTAAAGCTGAAAAATCATTGACATAAGTATGTGGTGCTGAATTGCACAAGATCATTAAAAAATTGTAAAAAGTTCAATTCTAGCTCCAGTCCAGAATACCGTCATGGATTTTTGCAGAAACTCAAGTTTTAAATTCTAATCAGTAAAGAACTCGGTAAGTTCTCTTTATTCGTCTTATACTGGAGATATTTAATCTGATTAATGTTGGTCAAAATATTCTTTTCAATCCAAGATATCAGTTTGAAATCAAAATTTGATATAAAATATTTACGAAACTGTGTTCCTATTGTTTTAAGTGATGTGTAATAATTTTTGCAATTACGTTTTTATTTTCAGTAATAAAATTGTCAACAGTTGAAAGAAATTTGAATGAATCATTTTCCATCCTATTTTTTCAAATATTGATCAATTTAATAAAACCTTGAATTTTATCATTCAAAGTAAATATATGGCTAACTTTTCTTTAAACAGCCAAGTTGAAATTATGTATTATATCAAAATTATCTGACAAAATGCATAGGTTTTGTAGTGATAAGTCATTTTTAAAAACAGGAGCAGGATCAGAATATTATTACAATAATTTTGTGTTATATTTGGATGTCTTTACATAGATTTGAAAATAAACAGTTGTTAAGGGCACTGCTTTTAATAAGGTTTATAGTTTTCTGCCTTTCGATAGATCAGGTAATGTGTAAAAGTTCAATGTTTATTAACAGCAGCTTACATGTAACATGGAACATGTAATTAGAAACTAGTGTTTTTGCCCTTCATCACTTTTACCTAGTTTGTGTATTATCCAGAGCAATTTTTTCCATATTAAACCTTTAATTTTAAAAAAAATCATTAACTTTGCAATATATGTCTTCTCTATTTGCATGTTCTTCGCAAGAACTAGAAAATAACAATTCTTCATTGACATGTTCTTTACAAATGTATCTGACATATACTGTCAGCTGAACTATTTAAATAACCTTGCCTCCAATGGTCTATGACATTTTATTTTTAGAAAACAGATACAAGACATTGTATGATGCGAGTAAATATTTATTTATTTATTTATTTGCTAACAGTCAAAATTTTCAAAGTATTGTTTCTTTATTTGAAGGTTTGAAGTATGGTTTTGTTTATTGAGCTATTAGTGATGCTTGGATTTGAGGTGCCTTTTCAATTTTAATGAAGCTATAATGTGATATCACTGTTATGATGCTCTAAGTGGTATTTTCAATATGTAAATATAATTTACTGCTCATCTTATACAGTATTACAATTTTATAGTTATACGGTAGAGAATATGTAATATATTGAAAGTAATGAAAGGATTGCAATTAATGTTTCTTTAAATTCATGTATTCGAAATAAATTTTCACAACCTCAAGGTGTTGCTTAGTGATCTAATATAGGGTTATGACCCAGAGTTTAAGAACTGCTCTTAGTAAAGCTAAATCATGGGTGGTAGTATAGGCAGTGTATCATAATATACTGACCACTTTTCATGCAAATCAGAGTTGTGATACTAATAATGGCTTATTTTTAAAGTTACTTCTTTAATATAAATAAAAATCCATCTATATACTTAAATAAGAAAATGCACAGTGAAAGCTAATCTAAATGTTAAATTAGCACCCATAAAACTGCATTCGTTTATCCAGCATTCTTTGACTTTTAAAACTGAAACCTATAACTGAACTAAGTAAGTTAACACAGGTTTGACTAACCAAAAATTTCTCCTGATGTTTATACAGTATTCCAGAATTTGAAAAAAAAAATATATCTTTTTGCATTACTTGTAAAAGTTGTTTAATGAATATTGTCTTCATTTTCCAATTATAAATGAAATTAACAGTTCTACAACTGAAAAGAAAAATAAACAAACTGATTTGAAATCTCACGCTTACTTTAGTTTTCTTTATACATAAACATATTCAGTTTATCCTAATTTAAATTATGTATATGATACCGCAGTTATAATACCTAATCATATATAAATATTTATCAATATTTATACTCCAAAAAATATTAGTTTAAAATATTAGCTACAAATTTTATACAGCTAGGAAATTATACATTAGAGAATTTTCTCCAGCATTCATTCAACAGCAGTTGTTTATCTTACCCTAAACCATTTAACATACACAAAATGTTTGTTTGCAGTAGCAAATTTCTGAATCCAAGAAACACACGTGAATTTGATGGCTTCATTAATATAAGCTGTCTGTAAACATATCTTATTCTGAGAAGGTCCAGTTTTGAATACTTGCCTATTAAGTGAAATAGATTTTTAATCGTGGAGAGGGCTTTGCCACTTGCTTTATTGATGTGATTACTCCACGTGAACTTACTGTTAAGAGTGACTCCTACGTAATTTGCTTTATGCACTATGGGTACTTCAACATTGAAGAGTTTAAGACTGGCGGTGACGGAGGTTCTTTTGGCCTTTTTCTGTATGATGAACAATTGAGATTTCTGTATGTTTGTCAGAATTCTCCAGGCAGTGCACCAATGTTCAATCTGTGGTGTGATAGTTTGAAGCTTGTTGATTTCATTTTCAGCACTGATTTTACAGCCAGGGCAAAATCATTGGTATAGCAACCTGCAAATCCATTAGAATCGGAGAAAACACATGGGAAGTCTGCCACGTCAAAATATATATAATATTGGGCCAAGAATGGAACCTTCGGCTGCTCCTTAAGTCTCTTCTGCGTAGATTTATCTGTACCTATATTTACGAAGAATTTCTGATTCTTAACGAAGAAATAAATTAGTAGAATTAAATCTCTGCTAATGTCCAGACAAATTAATTTGAGGATAAACCCCTCATGCCAGATGCGGTCGAATGCTTTCACCATGTTTAGCATGTGTAAGGCAACCTTTTGATGATTAAGTGGAGCCGATCCGATAAAATCATTTAAACGGACAAGTTGCTTAGTCTTGGAGGGCGTTTCTCTGAACTCGAACTGTTCGGGTGAAAGCTTGGCCAGGTAAGGGTCCATTCTTCGCAAAATGGTCCTTTCATAGATTTTCCCTAATCCTTCCCTAAGACTAATCGGTCTAAAACCCTCGGGCTTTGTACTATCTTTACCCAGTTTAAGTAACAGAATGACTTTTGCTACTTTCCATTTTCTGGGGAAATAATTATGCACTATGCAAGCATTGACGATATAAGTGTATTTTGTGACAGTATTTATCGGTAGGTTTTTGATAGCGATGTTCGTAATTGAGTCGTATCCTGGTGCTTTTTATTCTTTAATTTTTTTATTATGCCTTTCATTTCGCTTAGAGTAGTAAGATATGGTTTGTTTTTTGGGACGGGGCTGTTTATCCATTCTTGAATAAAATACCTGATGTCATATGAAAACATAAGGTCGCAGGGGTCTGTATTTGAAATGAACTGTTTTTCGAGATGGTCAGCCCTGCCATTGGCTTTGTCTCTGTTAGTGATACTCCGTAGATCGGCTTATTACAAGAGGATTTTCTTCTCAGGTTTCTTGCAAATGACCAGAAGGCATTGTTTAGCTCATTAAAGCTGTCTATTTTTTCGTTCCATTTCTAGTCTCTGAATTTGTAAATATTTTCTGTAATGATTCTGTTTAGTTTCTTGAGTTCTCTTTTGATAATTGGTTCCCATGAAATGCACTATCTTTTATGGAGTTTATTCCTCTCTTTAATCTGATCGTGAATATATTGTGGGATTCTTGCTGCATTTT
>KK120314.1:81554-109884 GCA_000611955.2 Stegodyphus mimosarum
AGGTACTCCAGAGCAAGTTTTTTTTTTGTAAATTCTACAGGGTCATAATCTCTTGCTCTGTGACACAGCTCTGTTCTAAATATTTTAGGTATTTTTCACCATGTTCCAAACCCTCATTAAAAGATATTGTCTCACTCCTATCAAATTCATTATATGTGTCGGTGTCAGAATCGTTTTCTTGCTGTGGCGAGTTCAGAACAGAGCCAATGATTTCATCATCGGTTATCTGATATGCCAGTGTTGGCTCATCTGAAGACATTATCCATACTGAAAACCTCTTCTGGACTAAGATCATTTTTCTGCCACTAACATAGAATCATTATTCTTCGGTAATTATGATGTCATTATAGGATAAATATTTTTTCTTCGGTATTTCATTCTCCATTCTGCAGTTTCTGAAACCTATAAATTCAATGTTTATATTTTGAGAGGCAGTGCGGATTTTTGGTATTTGACTGTACCATGTTCTTTGCACTTAAATGATAAAATTCAGTTCAACAGCAGTATTGCAAAATAATTTTAAATTGAGCACATCTTTAGAAATTTTGGTACACACTCTCACGCGCTGGAGATAAAAATGTTTTTCTGTACAACGCTGGCTTTGAAATCTTTGAGTTTGTTAATGAAAAATTCATTAAAGTTTTAGAGAGTATTTCACATTTATTTGGCAGAATTGTAATTAAAATTCCTTTTTATTTTCCAGTGCAACGCAGACGATTTCTGAAGAGAAAGCTACGTCAAAAAAAAAAAAAATAAATAAATAAAATAAATAAAATAAGCAGTAACTTGAAAAGTGAAACAACGCGAAATGCCAAAACAAAAGTAATAGTCCTTTGGGATTCAAATCCCTTTGGACTAATAAAAATATTTATACATAATCCTAATAAATGTAATTTTATTTAAATACATGTTTATAATTCTCCATGTATACACATTTACACACAGTACAGTCTGGATTTTGGACTTTGTCCAAAATTCAGACGTCCAATATGCAAACTGTATTAATATGTGCACCACCATCAAAATATTTAAAATCAACGTTTTTCCCTCATAAAGTCTAGGAATGACAAATTAATAAAATAAATTAGAGACAGAGTTTCATCATTAGAAGAAATAAAGAGGATAACACTAAAAAAAGAAAAAGCAGGTAGGGGGTGTTATAAAAGTTTTTTTTTCTTCAGGACTCGGATTTCTACATTTCACTTTCAAACACCTGCTAGCTAAGGAATCACACCAAGGTCAATGACAATACATCGACTGACGTACACAGTGATCACACTTTTAACCCTTGAGTGATTTATATGGAGGGTAGTACTTTTCTATCTGATCTAAACAATAAATGAAGCTTCAAGACATCTGCAGTAGAATGTTGCCCATACTGGTTTTCTTTTGTTGATAGCAGTGGGGAAGGGAGAAAGAATTAGATACTGAGAAACTTCAGTTTACACAGCAAATTGCACTCTATCTTAACTTTTTAATTTGATAAAGTTTATAATGTTTTTCAAGATATTATTATACAAATAACTCATCAAAATTAATGTTTGAGCTTTCTATTAGGTTTAAAAATGTTTTTAATTTTGGAGTTGCAGCAGGATTTGTAGAACCACATCTGCACAGAAACCCATCAATGTAAACATCACCAACAATGCAAATAATAAGAAGAGGCCCGGTGGTGCAATGGCTACCACGTCGCGCAGCAGCAAAACAGGCCCGGGCTTCGATATCTGGGCTAGGCAAGTTTGACTCAACCTTTCATACCTTAACTGGTTGATGAAAGAGCACCAAGTTCGCTTGGGGACTAAACACAGAAGGTCTAGCGACAAGCTGACACTTGTAGTTCTTCTCGATATTTGACCTCCCATTTTTTTTTATCACTTACACTGTAACCTGAGTGCCTTTTTGTTTTGATTTGGGACACATAGAAACTTGTTTTCTCGACAATATGTTCCAAAATTTCCTCACTCAATATTTGGAAAAAAAAGTTTTTCTGTACTGGTTCATTTTAGACTAGGATTGGTAATTCCTTCTCTATCTATACAAATAACATGGAAATAAAAATGCCTGATATCATCAGACCATCCCTCGTCGTCTTGATCATCTGCATTGTATTCTTTAGTACCATTAGAATCATTTCGAACCTGTATAATTCTGGACATTGAATGAATTCTTTGGTTCATGTCCCCTTGTTTGATTGCTTTATTTGTACCTCTAATAGTGCTTGGCTGTAGATCAGATAAACCAACATTTCTACTCTCCTCTACTGAAAATTCTTCATCTCTTTCATCATCTGCATCTTTGTGTGAATCTTCAGGATAACTCGGGAGGACAAAAAAACTAATTCAACAGCTTCCTGTGCTGTATATTTCTTGTGTTTTTTTACACATTTCCATAGCAAGTGCAAAAAATAATTTGACTACAATAAATTAGAGATTTCCATTTGAGTCAAATAAAAAAAACTGCCAAATATAATTAAAAATTTTACCTACCTAAAGGCCATAAACTTCTGTGCTTATCAATAATCGAATTTATAACTGCAAACAAACTTGATAAGAGGTTACAGCTGAAAACATCGCGGAGAAAACAACACAAGGCAAAAATGTCTTGGTACAAAATATCATCGTCGAAAATAAAGCTGTTCAAAAACTTCGCAGTTTAAAAACATCATCGTCGAAAATATCATAGTAAAAAATAAAGTACCTACAAATCATCGCAGACTTGCGTTTTTCAGGCTTTAATAACTGTAAATGGATATTCGCTTGTAAGCGCAAGATGGAAAGAAGAATAATTTTTACTTTTATATTTTTTATTAACTAATAAATTTTTAAAAAACAGAAAAAGAAATTTAAACAAAACAAGACATAATTTTCACTATAAGAGTATCAGATTAACAAAAGTGAAGAAAATAATTTCATAATTAACTTAGCAATTTTTTTATAGATAAAGTCATGCAGTTACTAATCTTCCTTTCTCTGTTCTTTTTTAGATTATATTTTTCATGAAACATTACCAATAAAACTTTATAAAAAATAATTTATTAATGATCTTTGTTAGTTAACTATGTCAGTTTAACATTCTATTAAGTGCTATAAGTTACATTAATTTTCCATTTTACATTTTCAACAAATATTTTTTAGTCAATAAAAAAAAATATTAAAGCAAAAATGATCCTTCTTTCGATCTTGTGCTCACAAATCATTATGTGAGCATCCTTTTACAGTTATTAAAGCCTGAAAAACGTATGTCTGCGATGTTATCGGCATGCGATGATTTGGAGGTACTTTACTTTTTACCGCAATATTTTTAAACTTCGAAGTTTTTTAACTGCTTACTTTTCGACGACCATATTTTGGACCTGTGATATTTTCTCTTTGCTTTATTTTCTTCGATGATGTTTTGTTCCATGGCATTTTCGGCGGACACCTGATAAAAAATGATCAAATGAACGAACATATAACGCACAAGACAAAATGGCCAGTATTCGTAACCCCAAGCTAACCTTCATTCTTACCCCCATTTATGGAAACAAAGCTTGTCACTGGTATTTTCTGAAGTTATCAACAGATAGAAGCACAGATCATAAGTGGGAAAATAGCTTCACATCGACATTTAAAAATCAATAAAGTTGGTGAGAAGTATACATCCCACAGCCTTAGGGAATTCTTCAAACATATTAACAGTGACAAAAACTGAACTTTTCTGGCTAAGTATGATGAGATGCTTTCAAAAACGTTATAAGAAAGGTTGCATAGCTAAAGATTTCGGCTTATGCAAATGGCATACGATTGCACAAATGTACATTATTCTTAATCAGAAAAATATATAACATTGGATATTTAATGGAATTGAAAATCATCTCCTATCCAAAGCTTGACAGCATTTGAAATCCATTGATTTAAGAGATGACACAAAAACTGTTTGATTCATACTTCATTTAAAGTTTCAGTAGATAATTACTTTTCTACAAATTCAGCCAACAGATATAAGAATACTACATCCACTGAAATGTAAATACAAAGTACCCTTTTAAAATTTATGCTAAATTTCTATGCCAGACTATTTCAGAATTTTTCTCTTGAGGAAAAAAATAAAATAAATGGCTTAGTGAGCATTCTGATCAAATAAGAAACTGCATATTTCATATGATTTAGGTTTCTTTGCTACATGACCAAGTCCTTACTGCATATGTAAGTAAGACACAAGAGAGAGGTCCTCACAAGTCAGAAATAAGTCAACACATTTCTGTAAACTCTTCTTGCCAAACAACATTACAGGTATAACTCATGAGATTTCTCTCTTGTATGGATATGCAAATGCCTAGTTAAATGATGCTTTAATGTGAATGATTTATTACATACTTCACAAACATGAGGTTTCTCTCCTGTGTGAATAAGCATGTGATCTTTTAAAACCCACTTTGCACTCAATGATTTTCCACATACCTCACATACGTGAGGTTTCTCCCCAGTGTGAATAAGCATATGCTTGTTCAAAGCAGCTTTCACAGTAAATGACTCATTACATACCTCACAAATGTAAGGTTTCTCTCCTGAGTGAATACGCATGTGCTTTTTTAAAACAGACTTTACAGTAAATGCCTTATTACATAACTCACACACATAAGGTTTCTCTCCTGTGTGAATAGTCATATGCTGGTTTAATTGATCCTTTATTCTGAATGATATGCTACATACATCACATACATGAGGTTTCTCTCCTGTATGAATACGCATATGATTGTTTAAAGCACACTTATGCCTAAATGATGTTTTACATAGTGGACATTGATGAGGATTCTCTCCTGTGTGAACACGCATATGTTCGTTTAAATGACCTTTTAATCTGAACGACTTGGCACATATCTCACACACGTGAGGTTTTTCTCCTGTATGAGTACGCATATGGTTATTTAGAGCACCCTTTGATCTGAATGATTTGTTACATATCTCACACACGTGTGGTTTCTCTCCTGTGTGAATACGCACATGCTGGTTCAACTGACCTTTTCCTCTGAATGACTTCTCACACACTTGACATATGTAAGGTTTTTCTCCTGTATGAATAAGCATGTGGTTATTTAAATCACCCTTCAGTCTGAATGATTTGTTACATACCTCACACACATGAGATTTGTCTCCCGTGTGAATAAGCATATGTTTGTTTAAAACAGCCTTCACTGTAAATGAGACGTTACATATCTCACACACATAAGGTTTCTCTCCTGTGTGAATAAGTATATGTTTGTTTAATTGACCCTTTATCCTGAATGATTTGCTATACACCTCACACGCATGAGGTTTCTCTCTTAAGTGAACATGCACATGTTCATTTAAATGACTTGTTACACTGAATGACTTATCACACACCTCATATATGTGAGGTTTTTCTTCTGTATTTATAGGCATATGGTTAATTTACCTTTTAATCTGAATGATTTGTTACACATTTCATGCAAAAGGTTTCTCTTCTGTGTGAATACATGTATGTTCATTTCAAAGACCTTTTCCTCTCAATGCCTTGTTACACACCTCACACATGGGTGTTTTTTCTCCTGTGCGAATAAGCATGCGGTTATTTAAATCGCCCTTTAGTCTGAATGATTCTTTACGTATCTCATACACATGAGATTTGTCTCATTTGTGAATAACCATATGTTGGTTTAAAACTGCCTTTAATGTAAATGGCTTGTCACATGCCTTACATACATCAGGTTTCTCTGTAAAAAAGCACATGCTTGTTTAAAAGGGGCTTTACTTGTAATGGGTCACTAGATACCTCACACACGAGGTTCCCCTCCTGTATGAATAACCTTATGTTCATGTAATGGACCTTTTTATCTGCATAATTTGTTACATACCTTACACATATGAAAATTCTCTACTGTGTGAAAACACATATGGTACTTTAAATGGCCCTTTAATCTGAATGATGACAACTTCACACACATGAAACTTCTCTTTTGTGTGTAGAAGCATACAATCGATTAAATAACCCTTTTGTCTAATTGATTTGTTGTCTAGCTCACAGACATAACATTTTTCTTCTGTAGGAAGACATATATTGTCCTTCAGTTCCGTTTAGTTTAAATAATTGATTACCTATCTCACACATTAGGTTCAGCCACCACCCCAAGCTCTTATTGGACACTACTTGTGATGTCATAGAGTGACGAAATGAATTCCCAGCGGCATTTTTGCGCTCGAAAAGCTTGCTTTAATTGCAAATACTCTGTTACATTCCATAAATTCACATTTATACAAAACATAACCAAGACCAAAAAAGTATAAGTTCACCTAACTTACACGAAAACGATAATAAAATCTCTTCAACCTGACGTCATAAACGGTAACCAATAAGAACAGGGGTGGTGGCTGGGGCCAGGCGCTTGTAATGAATAGCTGTTTAATTTTGCACCCGCTAAGTCTTTCTGCCTGCGGAGAGAAAAACCAAGTTTAGGTGCCAAGGAAAGGGAAATTTTGCTTGAGAGAAAAATTATTTTGTAGCATTTGATACGAAATTTTTTAAAACCAGGTGAAAATAATAAGCTCAGACTACACATATTTATGGGCTCTCCTAACCTAGAGAAAAAGAAGCGAGAAATAACCTAACCATGAATGTATCCTAAAAAGCAACAAGCGATGTGTTGAAAATATAGTCATTACGATATATCACCTTATAGTGAAGACTGTAATTTGATGTAAATGTATAGTATGTTGAGCAAGATTAAGCTTGATTTTTTGCCGTGCGGGGAAAAAGACTTAGGGGGTGAAAAACAAAACATCTGTGTAATTTTGTATTAATTACTATCGCGCCCTAACGTAGCCTGAAACCTTCTAAGTTTGTTTACATAATAGTCAAAGGTTTTTGCGATAATTTAACTCCAAGATAAGCAACAAAATACAGCGACCTATCCCTAAGAAATGACGCTTAGGTCACATCACAGTACAATTCTTGATAGACGTTCCGCGTATGTTTGCACAGAATAATGATGGAGTATGATTTGGATTGGTGTTAATCTCTGTAGTGTGGGGAGGGCGCTGTGGTCACGAACGATAGAGACAGCAGCTTGGCCAGCTCCGACATTTTTATGTGTGTTTTCCGGAAAAAAGCCTTAATTAATTAAAGAAATGTTGAAAAATTTTCTCCGAAGAGTCTCGCCCTCAAATGTGACAGTTTTCCTGTGCAAAAGGGGTCCCATCTTCCTCGCTGTTCATTCTTCTGCAATCCGAAGGAAAATAGGAGCTTTCAGATAAGTAGCCTTATTTTCTCTAAACTAAATCAAGTATATATTGTTAGAGTGCATTCAAATTCATTTATTTATTATGGTTGTAGGCCTCTGACATTAAATAATAGTTAGAAATTGCTTTATATCATATACTTGTTTTTCCTGTAACATGTAGTGACGCTATCCTTATCAGTAGACACCGTCTGTCAGCACTCTCCATCTGGGCCCCTTTGAGGAATTTTTCGAGACGGGGAAAGGGGATCTTGGGCACCGATAAACTTAAAAGGTTGCAGTTTTACTGTTTTCGATTGCAATTTTTTCTTTTAGTTCGCAAATAAAGAATACAATAAGATTAATTTATATTTCCCTGAATACAGCTCTTAGAGTTATAAGCATATACTAATAAAGTGTGCCTCAACTTGTTAGACTAGTACAAATATATAGTAAACTATGATGGTTAAATTATTAAATAAATATAATGTTTAAAAAAATAATTGACTAAAAAAAATTCTGATATTTATTTATTTATTTAATTTTGCTGATATGCTCTCGCACTGTGTATGGTTTTATGATCTTTCTGATGTTGTTTGCAAAAAAAAAAATGTATGAATGTGTTTGGTTACCGCAATACTATATGTTACCTTACTTAATATATACTTTTCTTTGGACACAATTGTATTTAGGATATTTTCTTACTTCTTTTCCTTTTCTTTCTATAGGCCCTTTTATTTTTTTTTCCTCTCCATTACTTTTGGGCCATTTATTTTTAATTTTATTTTGTCCCATATTTTTTTCCTGGCCTTTAGAACTCGTATTAAATATACGAAGTTCCTTTTTTATTCTCCTCTGAAATACGAAAATGGCCATTTTCTATATACCTTTCCTTCGCACCCTAGCTTGATTTTTCGCCCATCGGAGCAAAAAGACTTAGCGGGTGCAAAACAAGGCATCTGTCTTCTTTGTCTGTCTGTCTGTCTGTTTGAATCTCTGTAATGTGTATCTAGGTTCGGTGAGTGAACGGTTTTTGTTAAAAATTAATATGAAATTTCCTTTCTCTTGAGCAAATATTATACGGCAATATGTGTCTGTTTATATCGTTTATAAAACAAAACAGATAATAAATGATAATAATAATAGCTCTTACCTGGTTCTTCTGATCTTTGAGCTTCTGTGAGAGTAATTGAAAATAATTAGATTTAATCCTTTATTTGACACATTTTAACATGGGACAATTTACACTTGACGAGTCACGTTCTACATCTAACTACCTAATTAACACGCACACACTTTCACTCTCTCAAGTACTAAAAATAACAGAATGTCAATATAAGTTCAAAGCAGCGCCATCTATCGGCTGAGTTCGTAACATCCTCCGGGGCCAACAGTTCGTCAGGAGACGAAAGTTCTCATTAAGTGTTGACTGAGAGTTCCAGAGGACATAACAGTTGTACAGGTCTCCTAATGGAAGTTCCATTCGAAAGTCTCACGGTAGATGCACGGACACGACCATCACGTCCAGAATGTAATTCTGTCACAATTCCCATTCGCCATAAAAGTCTTGGCGCGTTGTCATCTTTTATCAAAACCACATTGTTTTCTCGTACTTCTGTAGGCCGGTTTACTGATCGTGACTGGTGAGCTGATCTATGCTCCAGAAGATATGATGCCTTCCACCTTTTCCAAATTCGATTAAGTAAATCTTCTTGGTATCGTCTCATCTTAAAAAGTTGGGATTCGGAGGAAGGAATTCCTTTGATTCCTTTAGTCGCTTGAGGAAGGGTCAATAATCGTCGTCCAATCAAGAAATGTCCAGGCGTTAACGGTTCTGGTTCATTCGGATCACTGAAAACATAAGTGAGAGGCCTAGAGTTGATAATTGCCTCTGTCTCTATCAAAATAACTTCCAGTTCTTGAAATGTAACTGATGTTCTTCCTAAGATTCTCCTCAGAGTCATCTTAACTGACTTCACTAAGCGTTCCCATAAACCACCCCACCAGGCGGCTCTTTCGACGATAAATTTCCATTTGATAAATAACTTCCCAAATAAATTTTTCACTTCTTCCCCTTTTATGATTTTCCACAGCAGATTCAGTTCTCGTTTTGCCTTGTGGAATGTCTTTGCATTATCACTATAGTCACTGTCTTTGCATTATCACTGCAAATGCCTCTTCTTCCGACAAATTTTCGAAAAGCTTGCAGAAATGTCTCAGTGGTTAAGTCAAGTGTTAACTCCAAATGTATCGCTCTGGTTACCACGCAAGTGAAGAGCAGTACATAAGTTATCCTCGTGGTATCTCTATCTTTAATGTATAATGGTCCTAAGTAATCCAATCCAGTCCAAAAGGATATGCTTCTGATATTCTCTCAGCTGGCAGTGGTGCAGGAATCTGGGTCATTGGCTTCGTTCGAAATTTCTGGCATAAAGCGCATTTTGTATAATACTCCTATTCTTTGCCTAGCCCTTAAAATCCACGTTTCTCCCTAAGATCAGTTAGTGTTTCTGCTATACCTCCATGTTTTACTCTTTCATGGCAGTCCTTAATGATAAGATCAGACAAGAGACAAGCACTTGGCAACAAAACTCGATGTGCTTCTTGGTGAGAAATGTTAGCATACTGAAGACGTCCTCCGATTAAAATTATTCTTCTTTCATCTAGAATCGGGTTAAATTGCCTAATGATTGAATTTGTTGGCAACGGTCTTCCTTTAGTTAAAGCTAAATATTCTTTCGGAAAGTACTCCATCTGAGTCCTTTTGATCCAATACTGTTCAGCCAGTTAAAGTTCTTCTGCTGTTAAACAACCATTTTTCTTATTGTGTGAATTCTTCACATTATAAATAAATCTCTGAATCCAAGCTGTGATTCGTAATACGTTGCTAAGTCTGCTGAACTTCTGTATGTCAAAATGAGTTTCTGATTCAGTTAATACAAAAAGGGTAATAGAATTTTCTATTTCAGGTTCAGCTTCAAGCGAATCAAAAATTTCAGTACTCGATTGCGGCCAGTAGTCTTCATCTTTCCTTATCCAAGGTGGTCCATTCCACCAAAGTTCCTTGTCCTTCAGAGCAACTAAATTGTCTCCTCTAGATAGTAAATCTGCAGGATTTTCTTTTCCGGAACAATGATTACACCAATCTGAATTAGAAAGAGTTCTTATTTTTTCAACTCTGTTTTTTACAAACACTTTCAATTTTCGAGAATTGCCCTTGATCCAATGAAGAATAATCATTGAGTCGGACCAGAAATAAAATTTAGTATCTTTCGGAAGTTCCAAGTTGTTTCGAATATACTGAAATAATCTAGCTCCTACAAGCGCTGCAAGAAGTTCCAGCCTAGGTAACGCAATTTCATGCACTGGTGCAACTCTTGATTTTGAGGCTACTAAAACCGAACGAGATTTTCCAACTAAGTCGCTGTAACGTAAATAAATCACTGCTCCATAGGCTCGTTTGCTCGCATCTAAAAAACAATGAAGTTGCCAATTAGTTAATTCGTCATTCTCTTTCAGTTCAAATAAATGCCGTGGTAACATCACTTCGTTCAAGTACTGCAATTCTTCACACCAATCTTGATATGCTTTCGCCAAATCTGGTGGTAAGGGGTCATCCCATTTCAGTCTTCTTTTCCATATTTCTTGAAGTATCATCTTCGCTCTAATTGTGAACGGAGAAATAAGTCCAATTGGATCAAACAGCCTTCCAACAGTTCTTATTACACCTCTTTTCGATGATTTGAATTCACATACATTCTTCGGATTCATCAGTTTTTCGTTGTCAATGCTTATACAGTCTTTCTCAGAATTCCAGCAATAACCAAGTATCTTACAGGGCGAAACTTCAGAAACAGTTTTCTCATTGAATCGATCTTGAAGTGGCTGTATATTTGTTCGCCATTTCCTCATGTTAAATCCAGCTTCTCCTAAAACGAACTTCACCTGCTGATGTACTTCAAAGGCAGTTTCTTCATCTTGCAAACTATGGATAAGATCATCAACATATAATTTGTTACTTAGGATTTGGAACGCAACTGGATAGTCCTTTTCGTACTTCCTTACGTGGTGTTTCAATGTTGCATTTAGCAAGAATGGACTTGACCTTAGTCCAAAAGTAACCCGCGTCATTCTGAGTACTTCTGGTTCCATGTTCGTATCATCTTTAACCCACAGAAATCTGACAGCGTCTCTATCTTCTGGTGCTAATGCTATCTGCAAGAATGCACCTTCAATATCAGCTGTCAAGGCGACTCTATTCAATCTAAACTGCAGAAGTAAGGCCAACAAATCTGGTGTTAAATTCGGACCCGGTTTCAGACAGTCGTTAAGAGAAACAGAGTTTATTGCACTAGAAGATGCATCAAACACAATTCTCATTTTTGTAGTTAATTTATCTTCACGAATAACTGCTTGATGAGGCATATAATAAACCTTAGTTTTATTTTCAGACATACTGGAATCAACCCTTTCAGCTATTCCTTCTGCAACATGCTTCGAAATGATTTCCTTATACTGGTTAAGAAAGGAAGTATTTCTCTTAAATTTATTAACTAATTTTTGAAAACGTTCTTCGGCAATAGCATAATTATCAGATAAGCGTTCAATATTTTCATTCCACGGAAGATTGACTTCATAGCGACCATTAACCATTTTTATAGAGTTTTCGAATTCCCTTAAAACCTCATCGTCTTTAAAAGTATCATTGCATAAAATTCCCAAACTTTCTAAATCAAATATTTTCTTCAAAATCTCCGTTTCTTCTATGTTTTCATTTCGAACAATAGTTTTCATTACTTTAATTTCCCTACAGCTCGATCTGATTGAGGCGTCAGATCCGTTGAACACATACCCAAGTTTTGTTTCCATTCCCACTAAAGATCCTGGCATTCGTTTTATTTTCCCAGTAACCATAGTCCAAAAATAATCTGAACCAATTAACAACGATATTCTTAAGTTTTCAGAATCTGATTCATCTGCCATTTGTATTTTCATCCGTTTACAATAATCACTAATGTCTCTACCAGGAGCTTTTACAATAGCTTCGGAAATACACGGAGTTTCGATAGCTTCTAAAGTTATTACTTCCTTCGAATTATAAACACTTCTCAAGTTAACCTTCACACGATTACTCATTACTGTTTTTTCTGCTTTCGAACCAAAAACAAAAATACTTAAACGTTCCTGACCTAGCACTTCTAACTTTAATTTACGAGATATCTGTTTATCCACAAAAGTTCTTTCACTCCCTGTGTCGAATAAACATTTAATTTTTACTTCCTTTTTCGATTGAGTCAGCATACCTACAGCTGTCTGTAAATATATGTTGCAACCCTCTCGACTTGAAACGGAATAATTTGATGTATGATTTATGTCACTGTCATCTATCTTTATTTTGTTTATTTCATTTCCCGATAAGACTTTCGTCGCCGATCCCTCCTCGCATATATAATGGCTATGTTTTTTACTGCACTTTTTGCATCGTATTCGATCGCGGCAAAATCTAGAAACATGAGACTTTTTTAAGCAATTAAAACAATATCCAAGTCGTAGTAAACTAGCTTTTCGTTCACTTACAGATAAAGCACATTTATCCATCGTATGTTCATCAGTAGAACAAAATATGCATGTACTTTTATTTGTATTAGCATTTAACGCCGCTGCCGTCGATAGACGTTTAGAATTCTCATATTTCTTAAACTGCGAATTTCTCATTTTATCGGCTTCGTCTGTCTTGCGAAATAAAAATGTTTTCTCGCGTGTTTCTATTTCCCTTTTAAGAAACTGGAGCAATTTTGAACAATTCCATGAGTCTTCGTCGTTAACAGAACGATTATATTCTAATACGATATTTTCTGGATTTAATTTTACTAAAACGGCAAAAAGAATTCCACCGTAATTATTTAATTCTACTCCAGCTGTTTCGAGACTTCGAATTTGAATAGTAATTGTGTCATGTAGTTGTCTCAGTTAAGTTCGAACATGATTTCACAGGAGTTAAGCCTAAGAGTTTCTTTACATGTGAGCGTACGATAATTTCGGTTTTACCAAATCGTTCTTTTAATAGTTCAACAGCTAAATCGTAATTGTTTTGCGTTAATGTCAATCCTTGTATACATTTTAATGCAGAATCCTTTAAGAACGATTTTAAATAGTTGAATTTATCAATTTTTGATAACTGTTTATTCTCATGAATTGCACCTTCGAATTGTCCCCAAAATCCCTGCCAGTTTTCATATTTGCCGTCGAAAGGTTCTATTTTTAATTTCGGCAATTTGACATTAGGATAATTAATAATTACCCCTTCTTCAGAAATTCTAGAGGATTCACTATGTGCGTCAGTTTTACTTTCATTTTCAAGTTTACGCTTAAAGTACCTATCTAGTTTCGATTTGGAACTCGTAATCTTTTCTCTATATTCTTGGCTGGTCAGAACATCAGCTTCAAGCATTTCTAAATCGCTTATAATGCTTTCTATAGTAGAATCTAACTGATAGATCTGATTAGCTTTTTCTTCTAACTGATATTTTAACTCATCCAAATCGTCATAATCAATATTGTCCCCTTTTAATGTGTCATTTATTTTATTCACAATTCTAGTTAAAGAAGCTCGAATAGTTTTTCTTTTACTCTTTAACTTCTCTAATTCGGTTGGTTGTGCCATTTTCAATTACTATAACTCCCGGTAGTTTGGCAACATAAAACAAAACAGATAATAAATGATAATAATAATAGCTCTTACCTGGTTCTTCTGATCTTTGAGCTTCCGTGAGAGTAATTGAAAATAATTAGATTTAATCCTTTATTTGACACATTTTAACATGGGACAATTTACACTTGACGAGTCACGTTCTACATCTAACTACCTAATTAACACGCACACACTTTCACTCTCTCAAGTACTAAAAATAACAGAATGTCAATATAAGTTCAAAGCAGCGCCATCTATTGGCTGAGTTCGTAACATATCGTTTAAGCATCTTCAGTGTTGAACGCTGCCTAATAACTCTGGAAAACTACAAACTTCATATTATATAGTATATACGGCCTAACTGCATAACTTTATAATTGAAAAATTCTGTATACTATCTGATAAGAAATCTATCTTTTTTATTTGAAGAATAAGAAATTAATTTTTAATGAAGTGTTCCTGGAAAACAAGCCATACTATAGCACACAGCAAATAAGTCTTCTGCACAAGAGGTATTACTATTTTTATGAAGATAAGCGCTGATGTGCTTGTGTAAGATACTGAAAGCTAGTGTGAAATGTTCAAGAAATAAATTGAGTAAAATTTCTGTGATTATTACTTCTGTGCAAAACATAAATAGTTTGGAATGCGTTTTAGCCCACTGCTTGGCGGCGATTGTTTTTGAATGAGCAATAAACGCGCCAACATGGGTAACTCCGTATAACATGTGCACGTTGCCTACATTGTGCAATTCGCTGAAGTTTTTTATAAGTTTAAAAGGAACGTTGTGCACATGGCATTTTCTTGTAATTTATTTTCGTTATTTTAGCTTATTTTGTTCATTTGTGTACGTTGCCTACATTGTGCAATTCGCAGATTTTTTTTAAGTTAAAACGGAACGGTGTGTACATGGTATCGTTTGTAATTTTAATGCCCTTTTAAAAAAAATTCCTTCTTTCTTCGATGCCATTTTGGTTACGTTTTCGCGGAGCGTGTCGGGAAGGTTATGTAATGGCATAAAATGTGTAAGTATTACAACATAAAATATAAATAATTAATTTAAACCTAACTGACAATATTTTAATGATCATAATGTTCGTTTTGCATATTATTTTATTATCTTTTTGTGGCAACAGTTTCCATACTAATTTATGCTTTAGAATTCTATGTTTCGTTTACAATAGGTTTTCGCGCAGCGTGTCGGGAAGGTTGCAATTGCAAAGACGTTTCGCAGAAACGCGCCGAATTGGCGATTTTCAAAACATCGCCAAGCAGTGGGCTAAAGCGCATTTTCACCCATAAGTATTGTGCACCGTGTTTGGCAAGTTGCATGATATCAAAGCTGTCAGCTTATACTTTCAGCTTGTCAAAAAATCAATATTTTAAAGAAGCACATGCATTTGCATGTAGACAAGAAACTTTATATGTGAGGTACATAAACGATCATTTAACGTAAAGCTATTCTAAATGACGGTATGTTTATTCATACGAGAGAGAAACCTCATGTGTGCGAGATATGCAGCAAATCATTCAGACAAAAGGGTGCTTTAAATAACCATCTGCTTATTCACGGAGCAGAGAAACCTCATGTGTGTGAGGTTTGTAATAAGTCATTTAGATTAAAGCGCAATTTAAGCAAGCATATAATTCTTCACACTGGAGACAAACCTTATGTATGTCAAATGTGTGACAAGTCATTTAGACGAAATGATCATTTAAAAAGGCATCTGCATTTTCATTTAGGAGAGAAACCACATGTGTGTGCTGTATGCGGATACTCATTTAATCAAAAGAGTGATTTAAAGAAGCATATGCTTATCCATACACGAGAGAAACCTCATCCATATGAGGTATGTAATAAATCATTTAGACAGACATGTCATTTAAATGAGCATATGAATATTCACACAGGAGAGAAACCTCATTTGTGCGAGGAATGTAAAAAGTCATTCAGACTAAAGTATGAGTTACATGAGCATATGCTTATCCACATAGGAGAAAAACCTCATGTGTGTGAGGTATGTTACAAGTCATTTAGATTAAAGGCTGTTTTAACCAGGCGTATGCTTATTCACACGGGAGAGAAACCTCCCAGGCAGCACGTCTCCAAAAATATACGTATAATTTTGGTGAAATAAGGGTATGGTATTTTTTGCACGTTACTTTTACGAAATTTATACGAATAAAAAAGGATGAAGATACTGTTGACTTTTTATCGTTATTTTCCACACGTTATTTTTACGAAAATTATACGAATCCGAATGGACTGAAAAAAACTTCCGCCTTTATGGTACATTTCATTCGTCACTTTTACGAAAATTATACGAATCCGTATGTACTGAAAAAAACTTCCGACTTTATGGTATATTTCACTCGTCACTTTTACGAATAATATACGAATCCGAATTACCGTCTTTATGGTATATTTCATTCGTCACTTTTACGGATATTATACGAATTTTAAAAAGATTGAAAATGAAGTTTTATTTCAAAATATTTAGTGTATTTCTGGCATTTTACTTTGTTTTCCTTTTCCCCCGATTATGAAAAAAGGGTAGGCATTTTAATGTGCTATCAAAATTATTTCTATTTTTAAATCGTCTTAATGTTTAAAATTAAATTTCCTCTGGATAAAAGCCTCTACGAATTTGAAAACAATCTTGATATTTTATATAAATATAAATTATTTTAAGCATTATTCTAGCATTCATATATGAGGTTAAAATTTTTCAATGAATTTTATCATGTGAGCTAAATTTTTATGTACATTTTTGCAAAAAAATATATTTTCTTGATTTAAAGATCTTCAAAATAACTTATTTATTTTCTTATATCAAATTTGTCATTTTTATTCATATCAACACTTACATTAAACTACACAATTTAATTTCTTTTATGAAAATTCCATTACCCATTTAACTGAAATAAGCTGTATATTAAGTTTGTGTACTTACTGAATTTGGTACAATATTCGCCTTGTTTTATTTAGCAAAATTTGGCAATTAAATTGGAAAAAGACTCAGAGTTTAAATTGCGCCGGCCCCCCCCCCTCAGAGCTCGGCTCCGGTACTTCTTAGTTTTGGGGATAATTCATAATTCTAGCCGGAGCGCACCGGAGCCCTAAATCCACTTCTTTTATGTACTTGAACAAGAATTTCAATAGAAATTTGGTCTTGAAAGTTTTATTTTTAGTAATAAAATTATATTAAAAATCGCTTATTAAGTTTTAATTTAAATCTTTGCATTTTATTTAATTTCAACTACTTAATCATTTTAATAATGAATTAATTATTAAGGATATTAATCATTTTATTTAATTTGTTCTTCCTGTTTCCTGAAGGTCTTCCACAAAGCTCCTGCACTCTTAATTTTAGAAATTAAGTCCTGACAAGAGTAGCAAATCTTTCATGTCGAGGAATAAAATATAACAGAAAATGCTCGAAATTGTTTAACTTCTTGTACAACAGTTTAATGTAGACCAAAGAGATATACATCGGATAGTTTAGTTTCATCAACGTTTATGCCCATCAGGATACGCATGAAAATAATCTTTTAATTTATTTTCCTAAATTTCTTTTCGAAGCGCTGTGAGAGCAACTTTTTTCCTGTCCGCAAAATTTTACTTTTCAGAAGGCAAGAACTCGTTTTCGAGAATTCTACGTTTTACTCTATAACTTGCATGCAAATCCTGGACGTTCCCGCGCCCTCTGACCTTTCTCAAAATAGTTTTTAACAAAGAACCTGAAGCTTTGCTTTTAGAGACATTGTGGGGGCAAATGCTCGCCCGCCGTCACTTTGTTTACGATAAGAGAAATATTCATCTCCTTTCTTCTTGCTTAAAAGCAAGATTGCAACAGATTGCTACAAGAAGAGAAATGTTTCTCTACGGGCAACTTCGCTTTCACTGGGGTCCCCGAACCAAGAGCGTTTTTATACAACACTGCAGAACATCAGTTTCTCATTTTCACAACGGATTTCATCGGTGGAACATTTCTCCTGCATTTCAGTTGATCTGAAGTAAGTGCATTTTCATACTTATTATTATACTTATTTAAGCTCTTTATTATTACAATTTTTATTATTACATTAGAACTCCAATTATTTGAATTATATGATATCTGGATTGTATGATCAATAAGTACATAACCTGTAAAATCTGTATCATTCTGCATAATCAGGGAATTATCTAATTTTTTACTGGAAGCACTGAGTCGTTTTTGAGAAGAGAACTTTTTAGTAAACTGGTTTCCACGGAACATATATTTTTTAGGTCTACATCCAGACTTTCGCTTGTTTTGTTTATCATCCATAATTATAAATTATAATGTCAAAAATGATAAAATTTCAATTTTAGACAAGTAAAATGAATGATAAGCGCGATCAAATCCAAGAATAAGCACTATTTCAGCAGGTGAATAGTAAACAAAACACTCGAATACACGCTGCAAAAGTTGAGTTGTACGAATCCTGTTCATAGAAGAACATTTTAAAATAACACGGAGTTAACAGTAAAAATTAAAGCAATATATGAGTGAACATTCATAAGCAGCTGCGGGTACAAATGTAAACAAACGTCAGGTGATAATTTAAATGGCCGATCTGGCAATGTTGACTTCAGAATCATTTTTTCATTATATAACAGTATGAAATAAAATTTCATAATTTTGAGGGTTCTAATTCGATTATCATAACGCTGTTTGTTTTAACAGACTCAGAAATAAAATAACAGAACACTTCATAATTGCAAATATGGCTATATATTTGCAATTATGAAGTGTTCTGTTATATGTATATGGCGTTCTGATTGGTTTTCTGCTTACTCTTTATTTAAGAAAAGCGTTATCTGTAAGAAAGCGAATATTCTTTACTATATATGTTGGAGTAAAATTGGAAAGGCAAATGCAATATAATAAATACAAAATTAAGTTTTTTTCTCATATACGTAAATATGAACGTAGTCATTAAAAATTCTCTTAAACTTGCAATTCTAAAGAACTATTTAAGTATTTTTTACTTGAAATTATAGGCATTGTGTAAGGTGTATAATTGAAGTTTACTATGTGATGGTATGAACTTACATTTTTAATTAATTTTGAATAATTTTTAAATAATTTTAATTTTGAAAAGTAACTTTTTAAATATGAAATACTCAGTGCATTTTATATGCATCTTATAATACTTTAACTATATAGTTAAAAACTGTTCACATCTGAAGTGTGAAATTATTACAATTTCTCCCTTTTACTGTTTAGGAGCTGTTCTCAAAACATCGGACCCGAAAGAAGCCTCATTTACGAGAATCTCCCAGGATATTAAAGACTGGTTGAAAGCTTCTAAGTATAGAGCAAAATGTTTGTCGAAGACTGAATAAAACTGAATGAAATCTTTTTTGAAATTTTTTTGTTAAATAAATTACGCTATCAGATTTAATGTTAGTTTTTATTATTTAATAGTAATCGCAGTTTTCGAGTACTTATAAAACAAAACTAATGCTCAAATTAATTTCATGAGTACTTCCTTTGCAAGTATTACAACTCATATTGGGGTATGTTTATATTAATTTGATAATTTAAATAACTCGTTGTCATCATATGAGCGTAATCCAAAATGCACAGAATTTGACAAAAAATTAATAAAAATATGAGCCAACTTAAACCATTTAATACCATAAAGCTATTTGATGAAAAAAATAATTGTATGTCCACATCATCATGTACATTTATAATGATCTTAGAGAAAAAGTCACATGACATAAATATTTAAAAACTTCAAATTAACTTTTTAAAATTTCATGCGGTATATAAGATAAAATAAAGAAACTATTTCGATAATTTTAAATTTGCATAATTTTATGAAACTATTAAATTTTTTATGAAATTATCAGTTACACTGTAAAAAGGAACTTTAAAAAAATGCCCCGATAAAGCATTTCTTTTGCAGAGGTGAACTTTTAGCACTGATCTAATAATATATTTATAAGATTTAAAACTGAGAAAAATAACAATAACAGATTACAATGCAATGCAGGATTACCAGATAAATGTAAAATTTTTACACATCATAATTATGTGTGTTAATAATTATGCATAATTACATATAATAATGCCGAAAATTTTTAAAGCAGAAGTTACTGGATTAACTTAACAGATGCTAATTAATAGTACTTTCTTTAACATGATTTTGATGGACTTCTTTTCAACAAACGAATTTCTATGCATATTACATACATATATATATATATATATATTTGCGTGTTATCTGAAGATATGAATGCAATATTTGGGACATTAAACAATAATCTTCAAGGAAAGTATGCATAAAAAATTCAACTTCGTTACTATTGGAAAAGGTAAGTTTTCTACAATATCCCTCCTGGTCTATATTGCACAATTTTAAAAGTTAGCATACTCATTAAAATAATCTAAATGTATGATGTTTTGTTTTGCGCTACAGTCGTTTACTGAATTCGGTAATTAACTGTATTGTAGTTTAGTAAACAACTGTTTGCTACAGTGATTTACTAAATTCATTTTTGCAAACTAACACTTTAAATAAATTATTTGTTTTTCCGAAGGACATTTTCTTATGCCATGTAAATGAACGGTAGCTTCAATTGATTTAAAACATAAAATGCATGTTTACGAAATTTATTGCATTCTTTGTAGTCACTTTGAAATGAAATATTGAAAGTAGTATTAAGTCTTTAAGTGTAACGTAATTTTTAGAATAGAAATTTATTTTTTTTGCATTTAAATTTTCCAGTTACATATATATTCTATTTTGCTGTACATACCTAAAATGCGGACATGTAAAAATTTGATATAAAAATGGCATTTTCACTTTTAATTATAACATGCAGAAAAATTTTGCATATATTTATATAAAAAATATGAGATTAAAATAAGTGCATTTTACGAAAAATGCAGTAAAAGGGTATTGAAGATTTATGCAAATTTTTTATCAAAAATGTGCATTTATACACAGTAAAGAGGAGAAGACATCGAACTATATTTTTACGCTAAATTAAAATTAATTATCGAACTAAATTCATTCGCATATGCAAAGAAAACATAGGGGAGATTTAGGTCAATTACTATCAAATATATACGTTTTTGTACCGTAAAATATGGGGAATATCTACGTTAATTTATATCAAATATATACGTATATATACAGTAACAAATCGCAAATATATACGTTTTTGTACCGTAAAAATACGAGGAATATATACGTTTATATACAGTAAAAAATCGGGGAGATTTACGTAAATTTTTACTAAATATATACGCTTATGTGAAGCAAAAAATTGGAGAGATTTACGTATATGCTATAAATATACGTAAATTTTTAGTAGAAATATACGTAAATCCCTGATATTTACGTATATTATACGTAAAAGTTAAGAATGAACAGCAGTCTCTGGAGTAAATATACCTAAATTTTACGTAAAACTTACGTATATTATAACGAAAAAATATACGTAAATATCTAGTAATTGGGACTGGACACTTTTTATGATATTTTTACGTTCAGCTTGAACGTTTTTTATACGAAGGACCATTCGTAATTTGCACGTATTTTTCTCGTGCAATTTACGAATGCATGCTGCCTGGGCTTATGTGTGTGAAGTATGTAATAAATCATTTAGACTGAAGTCTATGTTAAACAGCCATATGCTTATTCACACAGGAGAAAAACCTTATGTATGTCAACTCTGTAAAAAATCGTTTAGACAAAGGTGTGCTTTAAAAAACCATATGTATATTCACACGGGAGAAAAACCTCATATTTGTGATGTGTGTAAGAAGGCATTTATACAAGGGGGCAATTTAAGTAAGCATATGCTTATTCATACTGGTGACAAGCCTTATCTATGTGACGTGTGTAACAACTCGTTTAGACAGACGCATCATTTAAACAAGCATCTTCGTATTCATACAGGAGAGAAACTTCATGTGTCTGATGTATATCAGAACTCATTTAGTGAAAAGAGAGATTTAAACGAGCATATGCTTATCCACACAGGAGAAGATTCTCATGCGTTAAATATGGAACAAGTCGTTTGATAGGACGACGATTTTCAAGAAATGTGTATTTACATAAAAGGATGCTATTTATCAATTAAGGAAAAGTTAATTTAATAAGATACATATGTAGTGAGAACTTCTCTATGCTGCAAAAAACCACATTAAATCAAGTATATAATTTGGGTACTTTTGATTATCTGTTCAAGCCTTTCGAAAAATTGCTCAATCATGGCCAACCTAAGATGTAAAAGCTAACAGAAATTTTTAAAATGGTGGATCACCAATAATTGCATGACACAGCAATCAATTAAAAATGCAAAAACGTGCTTATTAACCCATTTACGACCGGAAGCTCAGTCACTGAGCCACTCTCTCGGAATGGTGCACTAACTAAATGCATTGTCTGGTACGGACGGGCATTTTTGGCTGTTAAGCGTAAATTTTCAAAAATATTTGCATAAATTAAATTTATTATCCACTTCCTCCAATTTTTGGTATGTTGTGGGAGGAGCCCTTGGGTGGTTATCAGAATTAATTTTGAAACTCCATCATTGTATTTTCTTTAAAATTTATTTTAAATAATTAATTCTTGAATAATATAATTTTTTTCTTACTTTAAGTATATGACAGAAACATACAGTGGCGGATTTTATTTAATAAAACATATTAATAGAGTTTATTAAAAATCTGTTTTAATCAAATAAATATGTCCATATTAGAATTGCTATGACTATCACTTTCCAATTCTGTAAAAACATCATCACTGTCATCAGTGTGAGGAAAAGACTGATTTATCATTCTTGTATTACTGTTCTGTTAAATATCATTTTGGTTTTTCCACTTAAATGTAAAAATACTTCGCTGAACCATAGAAAATATCTGGCTTAATGCCAGGGAAAGACTCCAAATGCAATAAATAAAATCTTGAAAAGATAGAACATCTACCCTGCTATATGCAAAAAGAAAAAGAAATTCCGATGCATCATAGTCATGGCTAGACTGCAGATTAGGGGCCAGTCGCCAAATGAAGTGAATCCCCGACAAATCTGGTAACCTCTTGGTGTCATGAAAATCAGGTTTTAAGGTTATATTTATAGTACTTTAACGTGCTTTTTGAATTTTCGTCATTTCACTGTGCTTTTAGTAGATTGTGTGAGCAAAATGGCTGAAGTCAAAAGAGTTGAACTTGTGGATTTTACTTATTTGATTCGGTTGCAAGATAAGGGCGAAGGATGTGTGATAGAATGATGCATGAATTATGGTTTGATTAAGAATATGTATGAATGTCTTAAGTGTAAAAATAGTATGAAATTAGTTGAAAGGAAAGGTATGACAGATTTGTGTGAATGGAAGTGTGTGTCCATTATGTGCGGTTAAGCACGTGGGTGAAATGAGCCGTAGAGTCGGTGTTGAATGAGTGCGCCATTTTGAATTTCATCTCCATTGTATTGTTACATTTTAGTGTGTATAAACAAATGCGACTTTCTACTGTTTATTATAAATAAAAATTTATTGTAAAAATATAAATTACATAGTTAAAATTGTTTAACTACTTTTTGTTTTTTTACTATACTAGATCATGTTTCAGTAGATCGAATTTTGAATTTTATCTTCCTTTTATGCTGCATTTTTTTAAAGTTTTAGCTCAAATATGAATCAATGCTTTCTAATCATTTATTGTTCTTTACTGCTTATTACAATTTCTTAAATTTTGTGCTAAAACGTTTTACTCCATTTTGCTAATTGACGGTTTGACCCGGAATATCTCGCACTTTTACGCAGACTCATGAGCGGTTTGACACGGAATATTGTCATTCTAAATATCTCCTTGGAAACGGGCTGTCCCGTGTTTTTTTTAGAATCAAAAGTTACGTGAAGAAGGCCTAACCCGGATTTTTGTCTCACTTTCACCCCCAAATGCCTAAGGGGACAAGCATCGCTCCAACCCTGACAACAATAGGTAATGACCCTCAATAGCGTCGGGAGAACTCTTCCCGCGCTATTGGCACCATAAGGGCCTTACACTGGTTCTAAAGAAAGAAGAAATTTGTTATTAGTTTAGAAAGTTAACAGAAGAAGAATTAAGGATTTATTTTAGAAGTTGTTTAAGGAATTAAAAAAAATAAAGATTTTTTTTATAGAATAAGCTTTTATTTTTAACTCATAAAATTATTAATAAATAAAAAAAGAAAAGCAATTTAGATAATATTCTGCTATCCGAAGAGATTCAAGAAAGTATGTATGCATGTCGTGTGTATGTGTCTGTGTGCATATATGTCTAAAGAGATACATACGTTCGTATATATATCGACACGCATACATGAACACATTCATCCATATATACATGCATACATAGATACATTTTTTAATCCAATCCCGAAAACAGAAGAATACAGTAATTGTTATATATATTAATAAGAAAAAGAGAATAAACAATATTCTTTAAAAAATCCTGACAAATTTGAAAAATTCTTAACAAATTTATATCGTGAAAAATAAAAAAAATTTGCGCCCTTGATATATTTTTGACTATTTGATTTCGTTACTTAAGAGCCTACACTTTTATGATTCGTGATATAAATTGCGCATGATTATTGTAAGAAAGCTTAATTAATCTCTTGCTCCCATTAAAATATACCATAATTTTTTTTTTTTTGCTTTTGGCTTATTAAGAAATTTATCAGTTTTGAATAAAATCTTATTTTATAAAACTTTTTATCTTTTTAGTCTAAATAACATATTTTCAATGAAGTTTTTCAATTAAAAAATCATTTTCAACAATGAATAATAATTTTTTTACTTCAAATAAATGTCTTAAATAATTCTCATATCAATCGAAAACATTTTCTGACTTTCAATAATTCGGCCAGAAATCAGAAGTTATGTTAAAAACTTTATACAAATTTTATTTAAGAGAATATTTTATGTTGGTGCAAAAATTAAAGTTTTGATAAATTTGTAGTCTGTTTTGCAAATGATATGTGCAAAAATTCATGTCGACATTAAATTTAAAAAAATGTAAATGGCATTTTATAAAATTCGTTTTAACATATTGTATAATGATCCGCAATCAACATGTTTACAAACTTTGAACTCGATAGCTTATCAGGAAAGTAGTTTAAAAATCTTTGACAGTCTTCTGTTCATAGCGACAAATGCCATGAGTGAAGTAAATATGTATTACTTCTATGCATACATATTATTCTGTTTGAAAGAGGTCATCAGAAGAATTTTCACGTATTTTGAATTACTTGAGTACGTACTCAGAAATTTAACTTAATAAATGTTATAAAATTCAACTCTTCATATTTGAGTAGATTTTTTATTGCCTGATGGCAAGGAATTTTTGTTTGAATTCTTTCGTAATCGGTAAAGTTTTATACCAATTTTAGGCTGTTTAGCTTTCATTTGTTATTGGCCTACCACCAACCTCTCGAGAAGTTTCCAACACATTTGGAGTGCCTCCATTCCGCACTAACACATCCATGCCTTCTCTGGGATTCAAGCCCAGACCCTTCGGCACGGCAGTCACCGATGCTAACCACTGTACCAGTTGGGCGGCAACTTACAGTTGTTCATGAGTTCATTTAAAGGTTTTACTGCTTGAAATGTTAATTGCTTTAAAATATTCGCTGTCTCATGCAATTTGATAGTTGCATGTTTTTTACCTTAATATTTCCTTAAAAGGACAGAATTATAACTGTCAACTACAGATGGATTTAATGTATTCGGATTACAGCGAGGCATGCGTTTGTTTATCTGCCCAAAAGGAAGGAAACTTTCTAAGATGATCTGGCTTGTATTCACGTTCCTCTTGTAAAAATGCCAAGAAAACTTCCATGCAACCACTCCGTTCGCCAGGATTTGAACCCGTGTCGATCTAGCTGTGTTCAGTGATTTCAGATGTTTTGCCAGTGGGGATCCAGAGTCTTTATTTAAAATCTTGTTTCGAAATCTTATATACTAATTTAATGTGATAGATGTAGCAGTATGAAAGTTAGGGTTATTTGAATACAGCAAAGCACACGAGAGCTAAAGTCCTTCGTGGAGCCCCTTCTGTGGGAAACTGGGTCATGTTACACATAGAGAAAATCGCAAAAATCAAACAGGTAGGAACTGTTCGTTTGTTTGGGTTCGAACCTGGATCAAACTGCTAGTATTCAACGACCTTAACCATTTAATCACTGTGAGGCCGTAAGGGGAAAATGAATATTACCCGAACGTTCTGTATACTACTTTCTATCCCGGCTTATGGTCATACACAGGCATTCACGCACCTGCAACGCTACAACTAACTGCAAATCATCGGAACTAAGCTTAACATGCTTCAAGCTAATCGTCGGCATACAGCAGCACTCGGAACTTGATATCTAACTAATAAGTAAAAAATATCTTATTTCTGAAATCATCTTGAACGCAAAAGTAAGGTTTTTATGCTAATGATTTTTACAGCTATGCATCAGTCTTATCACTTCATTTCTTTCAAACAACACTTTGCATTGAAACAAACAAACGAACTTGAAATAAACTAAATTATAGTTAAATTTAGATTTTAAAGATGATTATTTCTTTTCCAAAACTGTTAAATATATTAATATTTATTGCGTATTATTAATTAAAAAACTTAAAGAAGTTTCGTATTATTTTAGGCATATCCTATTCATGCACCGATGATTAATCGCTAGAATTCTTGATGCGTCCGTATGTTAAAAATACACACAGCCCTATGTGTAGCGTGAATATAAGCCCGTTTTCCTTAGGAATTCCTCCACGGAAATATCTCTTTCCTTAAGGGCATTGACCTTGCGCACTTTAACTCCAAACATGAATTTGCAGGATTTTATCAATGGACCACCAGAAATAATTCGGAATATGACATTATTCGTGACAGGGAAGTGCTAGCTAAGATATTACTCAGAGCTCGATACAACTCAGAACAGAACTAAGAGCACCAGTAGTAAAATAATATGAAGCCTAACTCACATGTTCAAGGAATTTCTTAGCTGCACTTCTACAATTTCATTTAATCTGAACACATCACAATTCAGTAGCATTTAATCAGCGCACTATAGACAATTTAATAATGATGAATTCAGTGAAACGTATTCCATTATAGTAGAAAATAAATAAATATTCAGCTTGTCCGGATATAGGTACTATTCCACAGATTGCGTAGTGCATTTTCATTCTTAAAGTTTCTATGGAATATGGAACTTGAAACCGAATTTATATCCAAATGGATATTATTTTTATGAGTACATTTCAAATATATAAATTAATATTATTATTCGTGTTTGTAGATATATATGTGTATATTGTTAATTGAATTGCGTTAGTGCCTTTTTTAAAAATTTCTCTTGCATTCTAAAAATTGTATTAGTATACTTCAATTTCCAAAATTAATATTTACAAATACTATCTGAAATGCCGATCCACATCTATTTAGGGTTTGGCAGCTAGTAGATGTACTCCGTAGAGATAGCTGAAAATCATATGTGGGTTCATACCCGTGATCAGGAGTTAGCTCAACGGCACACTATTTCTACTACTGCAGAAGTTGGAACACAACGTTAATTAGTGCTAAATGTAATTTGTAGTAATATTAAAATATTTAGTAATGCAGAAAAACTGACCTCTGGGAAATAAACAATGATTCATCTTTATGTCTATATATTCATACTGCGTTTTCTCTCAGATTTATGAACTGAAAAGGAATTTATCGATATTAGGAAAACTGAACAAAGTACTTCAATGTTTGAGATTTACGAACGACTTTCTGATTCTAAACTCTTAATTGCCATAAAGACCAGCAGGAAGTTATCTTTTCACTTTTGTAGATTTCAAAGGGAATTGCAAAAAGTAGGTCTTTTAGAAAAAAGCATGGAGATATTTTCGCATTTGAATAGCATTCGCCTATTAATTTGAGAAACTAATTTGCTGTATCAACTTTAGATTAACTATTTTCTGTAAAACTTCTGAAACATTTCTCGAAATTAATTCCATTTGGATTTGCAAACTATTTTATGCTAAAATTAAAGCTTCCCAGATGGTAATTTACCCACTAGGGATTGAGCCTTCTAGGAGCCTGCCCATTCCTTTCGTCCTTTGCAGGCATCGACCTTTAATCTTTCACTGAAATGACCAACCTCCGGGCGGCAAAATCCCTCCTATAATGTAAATTGCTTAGTAACGAGAGATAGCTTTGAATGGGGGAGAGCGTAAGTTACTTTCCTTTTCTTATCCTTTTTTTTTGCAAACATCCTGTCATTCTGTTTTTGTCAAAATACAAACGTTAAAAAGATACATTCACTGAGATACTAAACTTTTTGAGTAATAAAATTATGAAAAGTGTTGTATATATTTATCACTTTTTATAATTTTACTGCTCTTATATATATA
>KK120314.1:109959-121452 GCA_000611955.2 Stegodyphus mimosarum
TCCATTTAATTCGAAAAAAAGGGGGAATTCTTCTTTATCCTTTCTGTATTTTTAAGATTATTAGATTATAAGAAAAAATTAATGGAATAAAAATAAAATAAAGTAAAAGAAAAATTATTAATTGATCAATTAGAGAAAAATCAGTATTAAAGCAAAATTTAAATGTGACAATACTTTTTCATGCTTATTCCTAAGCTTAAGAAAGTAGACAAATATATGCATATTATTTCATCTGTCATCATGGTTTTTTGGAGCACAATATATAAAAAATAAGTTAAATTCACCTATGTGATGTGAACTTCTGATTGCCGGTTGCAACCACCAGGATTACTAGAGCACGCAAGGAGGAATTTAATAATTCACTATCATTAAAATGTGTATTGGATGAATAATTCTAAACTTTCAATAACTTAAAAGCCATGTTAGTACCAAATTAAATTATTTTGTTTATATTTTACAAGAAACAAAAATATATTTAGTAGAATGCCAGATTTAACCTTTTCAATTGTGTATAATTTTATACGCTGACAACTAGAAATTTTTTATGAATAATTTTTTTTACATTTCTAATGAGCTAAATAAATAAAATATAAATATACGAAAGTAATTGGTAGTATCATTCTTATTTTAGTATATATTGTAGAGACATTAGGTATTTGGAAGCAGGAGGTATGAAAAATGAGCAACGCCTTCACCGGGAATCGAACCATGGACCTCTCAGTTACGCGTTGATCGTGCTGATCACTACATCACGCACGCATGCGAAGAAGGCGGGAGAAATACCTTATATACTCCCCTTTTTAAAGGAAGACTGTGGATTAGGATCCTAAATCGCCAAATCGTGGTGGTGGAGAATCATCATCCACCACCTTTTTAGTTCGGGCGCCACTTGTAGAGCCATTAGGATTGTTTTAGAAGCAGAAGAATGGAAAATGAGCAAAGCTTTCGCTGGAAATCGAACCATGGACCTCTCGGTTACACGTTGAGCGTACTAACCACTACACTACGAAGGCATGCGAAGAAGGTCGGAAAAATACCTCATAATATATATGAAGTAACTGAATGCAAACTGTAATAAGGGAAATTATTCCAAGTTATGATTTTAATTTTAAAGCAAAAACAGAAACAACTATGTGAAAACAGATAGCTTATTTGTCGAAACTAAATTCCCCTTGCTAGAAATATTGTATTGCTGACAAATGTTTGCATGACATTAAATCTGCAATAGTCAGGAATACTTGACTATTAGATTAATATGGGTATATCATATTTCCATTAAATCTATTCTTACAATTCCCAATTTAAGTTACACGTGCTTTTAGAGAAACTGTGCATTAATTATATTGTGTTAAAGATTACTATATATAGAAGAATAGAGAGAAAAGTATTTTACATCAGTTATATTTGAAATTGCTAAAATTATTTGTATCAAAGGAAGCATAGGGAACAAGTGTCTTATTTTTTAAACTCAAAACGCAATTTTAAAATTCATACTTTTCGTTTGATTCAGACTGAAAAATGAGACAATCATATTATAAGAATACCATTATCGGAAATAAAGTAAAATTTAAATAATTTGAAATCGGTGTTAAACCCATACTTAAATAAATTTAAATTGCGACAATCTAACGATAAGAGTAGCAAATAAACTCTTTTTGGAATTTTGTTTCGACAAAGGCATATAAATGGTAAAAAATACATGGGAATGTGTGTTGTGTGTGACTTATCTCACTTATCTGATAGTAACATCAGAACAAACTCGCGAAATTCATCGTGGCAAGGAGTGAAATTTTGCGCCTCTCCTTGGCAAGAGCCTTGAGCACTATACAGGTGACAGTACGACTTCGTTCAGTTCCGCCCTTATTTTTGATGGAGAGCACCCCTGAGAGATGGGTCAAAGGGTCTCCCACTCCTCTTTCAATACCACTACCTCTCGAGATGACTTTCGGATCGCTGCCTATTAATAGTGCCCCATGGAGCACGGGCACTATACATGTACAAACAGACAAGCCTTCTCCGAGATTCGAACCCGAACCCATCCATACTGCAATAGGTTTTCCTAACTACTATACCATCTAGGCGGCTTAAGTGAGAGTGTTTATCAGTACATCAAAAGATCCAAGAATAAATGCTGTTGAGAAGTCAGTGCTCACCCAATCTCAGTTGAGATCATACATACTTGAAAACTTGCATGTGATATATTACAGAGTTGCAATCAATTACGCAAAACATAGAAAATTTATCTGAATTGAGTTGGATAAGAGTTACCTTACCTAAAAGAAAATTCTTACCGTTTCAGTAATAATTCATTTTTCGAATGCAGCTCTTTGAAAGTATACGAATTTGAGAGTACCTTTCCTCGTACGGAACATAAAGCAGGGAAAATTGTAAATGAAAACTGATAAACAGAATTTTATTTTAAATTGACTATTCATATCATCATTCTTACATTCTATATCATTTGAGTACATTAATTTCAATTGTTCCTTGAGATAACGTAATGCCGTAACATAATTTGTAAGTGGAAGTTTCGTAATTTCAAACTGAGTCACGGACGAGCAGGAATATTATGTAAAAAGAAATAGAAAAAAAATTTGAAAAGTTAAAATTCATTTAACTAAAACTATGAGAATTAAAAAGGATTTTCACATGTCTCGTTTTATACATTTAATCTGTAAAATGCGGAAAAGGGAGAAAATGAACTCATAAATAATTCTTCCTAGTCTAGCAAAATATTTCACCAAATTCATTTGAATTTCCGTTTGATTTGAAAATGCAGTCTCTCAAATTTTAATTTTAATTTTAAATTTCATATTGCTAGCAAACGCACAAAAGCTGAAATTGCCGAAATATTTTTAGAAAACCGCCAAAACTCTAGAAAATGCTTTAAAATTCAGAAAAACTTACGCTAGAAAAATTATTGTTTGATCAGTCCCATGACCAAAAGATCAAGCCTTTATCAACTAAAAACTGACGAAACTAAGGGACAAGCTCTTACTGTTATTCATTAGTGGGGAGATCTTTTATGGCTTATCCATCACTCTAGGGGGAAGCGAACACACCGCTCTAGGCAATGGCCCATCTTAAAAGCCTTTCCCTAAAGCAAACCAGACCTTTTTGGAGGGATTTGTTAGACAAAAATACAGCCGTTTTCAAAGCATTTTGTTCCGAAGGGTCAGCCCGTTAATGGGCTAAAACACGAATAAGTAAGGCACAAAACGTGTCTTCTTCCCGTAAGTTAATAAGGAGGATCATTTTTGGTGATGCTGGGAAATATTTTTCTCAGAAATCTGAAAAAAAAATCTAAAAGTATATATTATATACAATATATATACTATATAATATATATACCTTAATACCTTTTCGATTAAGACATACAGTGTGTCTTTTTTGTGTCTTCTCCATGTCATTTTCTATATCTTCTCCAATGTCTCGTGAAACACGTTTCCATGAAATGGGTTGAACAGAGGGAGATTCAAGCAAAACAGAAAAAAAAAAATTGAATTCTATCGCTTTAACTGATGTCAGGTCAGCACGCACTGATCTGAATCGTCTTGAAAATATATGTAATTGGAATCAAAATTTCAAAGCTGTAACGGGAACCCGGGAAGAAACAACAGAAACCATTCGCGAAGTCTGCTATGAAAAATCCAGATCAGCAGGCAATGACTTTCTAAAATATATAACGGTAGGTAAAATTACAAAGATGTAACGGGAACCATGTCGAAGAGTATTCTTTGAAGCGAAAAAAACACAACCACTCACAAAGACGGCTATGAAGAATTCAGGTTAGCAAGCACTGATCTAAAGTGTTCTAAAATATATATACTCTTAGACAAAAAAAGGACGCACCACGAAGCGCCGAGAAGATATAAAGCAAATTGGACACAAATTGATATGCAGACAGGTTTCGACGGAAAATGCAAAATTTTACATTTTGGCTGCCAATGAGTGAACAGTTGTCGCTATAGCGCATCTGATTTCTACAATTGGCAGGATATTTAAGAGGAGAAATTAGGATTCCAGATCATAAGTTCTTCACGAATTTCATTCCGTGTACTCTGGTAGACAGTAACTATGGCTCGCATATAGGTGCGCGAACGATATGCGCAGATGTCAGAGTTTGAGAGAGGTCGTGTAATTGGGCTCAAAGAAGCCGTTTGGTCTTATCGGTGAATAGCTCGACATTTGAGCAGGAGCGATGCCACTATGACGATGTTGGCGGGAATAGGGGAACCATGGCCGCACACAGCGTGAAGAAAGAAGAGGTAGGCCTAGAGAAACGACAGAACGTGAAGACCGAGCAATCGTCAGAGCAACACTCTCAGGCCCAGATGCATCATTATCATCGATTGTACGTGCAAGTGGTGCTTCAGTGACCTCAAGGAGCTTTCATAGACGGCTCACAGAAAGGGGGCTGAGTTCACGGCGCCCCTTGCGCCGACTACCATTGACCTCTGTTCAACGTCAAGCCCGTTTGCAGTGGAGTCGGGCTCATTCGCACTGGAATGTCACTGACTGGAGTAGAATAGTCTTCAGTGATGAGTCCCGCTTTGAACTGACCGATGACCAGCGAAGACAAGTCTGGAGACAACCGGACAGCAGTGTGATACCAACCTGACTGTTTTCCGGCAAACAGGCCGACAACAAGGACTGATGGTCTGGGGTGCCATTTTATTTCTTAGTAGGAACCGTTTGGTTGTCATCCGTTGCAACTTTACGGCACAGCAGTTCGTCGACGAAGTTCTAAGTCCCGTTGTGTTGCCCTTCATGTCACGCCACCCTGGGCTTACATTTTAGAAAGCTAATGTCCGCCGCCCCACTGCATATGTTTCTACTGCTTACCTTAGTGCTTGCCGAACATTACCTTGGCTAGCAAAGTCACCGGATCCCTCCCCTATTGAGCACGTTTGGAGCATTATGGGCAGATCCCTCCAACCAACTCGGGATATTGACGATCTAACGCGCCAATTGGACAGAATTTGGCACGATATCTCTCAGGAGGACATCCGCAACCTCTATTAATCGATGCCAAGCCGAATAACTGCTTGCATAAGGGCCAGAGGTGGACAAACGCGTTACTGACTTTTTCACTTTGTAAAGCTCTATCACTTCAAAAAATCATCCACTTTTTTCAAACTGTAATCATTTGTTTTTCTGTAAATGTACATCACTCTTACCGATTTTCGTCCCATTCGGATAAATTGCTATTCGAGCTTGTGCTGTCGTACGAGAAGGTTGTTTTCGTCTCGTCTGCTGCTCCCGCTACGGATTATCGTCTGCGTCGCTTCCCCCTTGTGGATGACTCAGCGCACACTTGCTTTTATACGTCTGGATATCAACATCACACCTGCCACTTTGCTTCCTTGGAGTTGGACTGCTGCTTTGAGGTGACTCGCTTCTTGGGCGGTAAGAAATTTCTTTATTCTCGGCATGGCATTACGTTAGGTACTTAGCATGGATGAGGATAGGCAGTTTCAAAATACGGTAGAGCAATCGTATGATTTAGTTAAAAGATGTCTAGAGGATTTTAATATCACAAAGGAGGAAGGTTTGTTTTCAGCATTAGATCAGTTAAAACTTCGATGCATTGAGCGTCATAATCAGCTTATCACGCTTGATCATTCCCCAGAAATCTCGCAACAAATTGTTGAAGCTGAAAATGTTATAAACGCTATCTCGATCGTTATCGATCAAGAGAAACTTAGGATGAACGCGGCTCAAAGCCAAAACGCCGAAATGGCATCAAACACACAAAATAGCATGCAAAATCAAACGCAGAAAAATAGCAAATTAGAAAATGCTTCATTAAAGAAAAACAACAGCACTAAAGCGCGGAAAAAGAAAATCACCTCTGACGAGGAAGGATTCAAAACTCCGACAAAAACACATAAGCGTACGCTTTCAAATTCGGAAATTGTTTCCCCAGTTCATAAAAATAAATTTCAAGATTTAACTCCGGAAGACCATATGGATCAAGGAGATGAAAATACAGATGAATTCGTTCTCCCGAAGAAAAATGCGAACCATATTCCCCCAATTGTCTTAGCGGATTTCAACGCTGATTGGGACAAATTAAAAGAAGAGATTGAAAGCCTAGGTGTACAAAAAGTACGCGGAAATTTAAAGGGCGACACCCTCAATATTAAAGTATTTGAAATAAATGACTATCGTATAGTCACTAAAATGTTCTCAGACAGAGGTGTGCCCTTCCATACCTACAAGATTAATTCGGAAAAACCAATAAAAACACTGATTAAGAAGCTCCCCAAAAATTCAAATATTGATATTATTAAGAAGGAACTATTAGATCTTGGCATTCCTGTGCTAAAAGTCAGACAAATGACCCGATTTGAAGACGGAAATGTAACTAAATTGCCACTTTTCATAGTTGAAACGAAAAGAAGTCCCGAGGGTAAGAAAATCCATGACGTTAAATCGTTAAGAGGATTAGACGTTTTTGTCACAACATATAGATCTAAACCAGGTCCCGTGCAGTGCCATAAGTGCCAACGGTACGGGCACACACGAGACCTATGTAATTATAAGCCGCGATGCCAGAAATGCGCAGGCCCCCATGAAGGATTTCAATGCACTGCCAAAAAAGGAGAAAAACCACCAGTGTGCGCCCTGTGCGGAGGAAATCACGTTTCTTCGTACAGAGGTTGCAGTAAATTTCCTAAAAATTTAAAGAAAAACAAGCAGAATGAAAATAAACAGGATGAAAAGTCAGAAAAATCACAAAATGTAAAGAAATCTAAATTTAAATTAAACTCAGAAGAATTCCCACCACTTCCCGGATCTAAAACAGAAGCTCAACCTAACGAAAACTTAACTTGGAAAAAACCGGAAGACAAGAAACAAAATGATCAGCCCTCCTTTTTCGATTGGATACGGCAACAATTTTCTAAAGCAAAAGAATTTTTTAATCAATTTAAACGAGCGAAAAATATAATAGAGAAATTCGAAGTCGGTATGACGGCACTTGAGTACTTTTCTAATATTGACTATGTATTCTAGTCCCCATATCCAAAATACTAGTATTATTTCAGCTACCAACAGCTATGTAAGAATTTGCTATTTCAATGCAAACGGTGCAAGAAAGCAAATTCAGGAAATTGCACATTACTTGGAAAAACATAAAATTGATATCATGCTTCTAAGTGAGACGCACCTGAGAAGAGGAGACCGCTTTAAAATACAAGGCTTTAATATCCTAAGGAATGATCGAACACATAACAGAGGGGGAGGCACTGCTCTTTTAATAAAAAGGCATATTAAATACTCTAATTTTGATTTACCCCATAATAGTAATGTTGAATTCACTTCTGCAATTATATACAGTGCCTTAAATGAAGCTTACTTATTTGTTTCAATTTATAATCCTCCGTCTAATCTCATCACGGATAATGATCTGGATCTACTCACATCTACTGGATACCCTACCATTATTGCTGGAGATATCAACGCAAAAAACCCAGTTTGGAACTGTAGACGCACTAATACTAATGGCATCACACTCAAAAATTATTTAATTAAAAATGATCTAAAAATTGCTGCACCCACCACTCCTACTCGCATGCATTTCAACGGAAACGGGGAAGTTCTAGATATAGTGCTTTTAAAAAACATTCCTCACATCCCTTCCTTGGAAGTAGTTCAGGACCTTTCATCGGACCATTTTCCTGTAAATTTTGATTTTTACGGGTTTTACCCGCCACTGCCTAAATTCGCCACCAAGATCAACTGGAATATTTTTAATAACATTCTTAGAAATACTGAACTTCGTAACCGGAATGACTACACTCACTGTGGAGACATTGAAGAAGACGTATATTCGCTAACTTATCACATACAAAATGCGATCAAGCAAGCATCATATCCTTTCAAAGTTAAAAATTACCTTACCCTCCCAAATAGTATTATAGATACAATTAAGCTTCGTAACAGAACTCGAAAAATATGGCAACTTACAAGAAACCCTAGGGTTAAAAGTCATGTCAATTACCTAAATAGAAAAATTAAACAAGATATCATGGAATACAGATCGCAAAAATGGGATCATCTATTAAATAATATGGAATTACAACAGGATACAGTTTGGAAAATCGCTAATTCTATCAGAAGAGAAAGAACAAATCAAATTCACTCAATCAGTCACGTGGGTAGAGTCTTCCAATCGGAAGAAGAAATTGCTAACCTTATGGCTGATGAGTTAGAAAAAGTTTTTAGAACAAATGATATGGAAGGAAATGAACACGAAGATAATATCCAATTCTCTCTTAATAGTATCAAAAATCGAACTCCTACGAATTTTATCAGAAGTACAAATAGTGGAGAAGTTAGAAAAATAATAAAGAAACTTAAAGTCCGGAAAGCTAAAGGCTTTGATATGATTAATAATGAAGCGCTGAAAGCCCTTCCAAGAAATTGCATAAATCAGATAACTAAAATTTATAATGCTTGTATTAAACTTTGCTATTTTCCGCAACAGTGGAAGCATTCAATAATAATTACATTACTCAAACCTGGGAAAAACCCAAAACTTGCTTCCAGCTATAGACCCATCAGCCTCTTGCCTGTAATGGGAAAAGTGTTTGAGAGAATTTTATCGGCAAGATTGACTGAACACCTAGAAAAATTCGACCTAATTGACAGCCTCCAATTTGGATTTCGAAAAGGGCATAGTACTACACACCAAATTTTAAACTTGGTTGAAAGCATTGCTCTGGCATTCACTAAAAAGAATGGGGTTGCTGCATGCTTCCTCGATTTTGAAAAAGCTTTTGATCGTGTGTGGCATGCAGGCCTCATTCATAAGCTATCAAATTTTCTGCTTCCAGACAGCTTCCTACTTCTCACCATCTCATATCTTAAACGACGCACCTTTCAAGTTCGCTGTGGCGATACTCTTTCAACTAAAAAAGTAATCTTCACCGGGGTCCCCCAAGGAAGTGTTTTAGGCCCAAAGTACTTCAATATATATATTAATGACCTACCACACCCTCTTAATGCGAAAGTACTTAAATATGCAGATGACACAGTCATACTTACTGAATCAAGGAACCCTCAAATAGCTCTAAATAATCTTCAACTTCATGTTAATGTCATTTCACACTGGTGTAAAATCTGGAAAATTAATTTAAACGCAAATAAATGCTGTGTAGTTCTATACAGAAGGTACAAAACAAGAATGCGGGTCAATACGGACATAAAAATAGAAAATATCATCATCCCTGTCGCAAATTCTTACAAATATCTTGGAGTCTATGTGGACAAAAACTTAAATTTCAAAGAGCATATAAATTACATTATAAATAAAGCAAATGCAGCATTCATGTCAATCTATGCCCTCATAGGGAAAAAATCAAAACTCAATATCAAAGTTAAAAAAATGCTATATATTTCTCTAATTCGACCAATATTACTCTACGCAGTGCCTGCATGGGCCGCAGCAAACAAAACAGAAAGACTCAAAATAGATGTACTGCAAAACAAGATTCTGAGATCAATCGTGAACGCACCATGGTTCGTTCGAAACTCTCAAATTCACTCGGACTTAGGAATTGAACCAATTCACAACCAAATTCTCATAACAGCTCATAACTTTTTCGAAGCAATAAAAAACTCTCCATATGCTGCAATTAGGCAACTAACAGATTATGATCCCACTGTGGAATCGGTGGTCAAACGTCCACGATCGATTCACCACAATGTATTATGGTGGTAAAAACTGTAAATAGTGTAAATATTTTTATTTTGCATATTCCTGACAAAGCTTATGGACTTTGCTATTTTTTCCTGACAAAGCTTATGGACTTTGATTATTTTACAATTATTTTACTTATTCAATGTTAATGAAAAATTTTTTCTTCGATCAAGTGACCATCGATAACCAATAAGGTTACTTCATCTGAAAGATCTGCCAAAATCATTTAAATAAGTGTTTTCAGTGCTTATAATTGCAAGATAACTGTGAAAATGTATAACTTCCAAGTTCCGATTAGCACGCAACGTAGTCTCGGGTTCTTTGACTGTCAGCTCACTCTGAGCTACGATGTCAACGATGTAGTTGCTATCAACTCATGATTAAGAACGATTTGATTTTGTATGTTAATTGCTAATTAAGTTTAAACGAACATCCTGCCTAATTTTGCTTAAATTTCTTTGCCTTAAAACTGCTGATTTATGCCATGTCGGGAATAAAATTACCGTAGTATGCCATGCATTAACAGAATGATTTCCTGCTTCCTGCAACTCTAAAGATTATTGCCTGAGTTCAAGTTCAAATGCCATTGATGTAACAATGCCAGTTTAATATTGCTACTCTGATTATGCTTATCCTTCTCGCCTCCGGGTGTTGATGCCAAAGGGCATCATTTCTTAATTACTACCGCTATTGGCCTATGGCAATCAGTTTGATTTACTAATCAAGACTCATAGAAGTCGATATTAGTCGTAGATTGAAGATCACAAGATCGGATAAATCCTTCTTGGTGCGTCGTTCTTTTTGTCTAAGAGTGTATAAGGATAATTAAATTTTCAAAGATGTAACGTGAACCGGAGTAAGACACAACCCCTCAATATAAGTCTGCTATGAGAAATCCAGATCAGCATGCACCGATCTGAAGCAAACCAGGAACTGTTTGTAGAGATAAGCGATTCATACTCAAACAGGAGAAATCTAAAGCACAAATGAATAAGACAGAAAACGTGTCTTCTTCTTGTAAGTTAATAAGGAGGATCATTTTGGATGAGACTGGAAAATATTTTTCTTAGAAGTCTGAAAAAAACTGAAAGTATATATATTATGTAATATATATACCTTAAATTAATACTTTAATATTTTTTAGATTAAGACATACAGTGTGTCTTCTCCATTGAATCTTTTCTTGCGCTATTTTTTTTCTATATCTGCTCCAACGTCTCGCGAAACTCTTTTCCATGAAATGAGTTGATCAGAGAGAGAAAGTTCTTTGAAGGGAAACGGAAAAAGATAATTGAATTCTATCGCTTTGACTGATGGCAGGTCAACATGCACTGATGTGAAGCGTCCTAAAATACGGTAATCAAAATTCCAAAGGTGTAACGGGAACCACGTCGAAGAGTATTCTTTGAAGGGAAAAACACACTTTCCTAGGTATGTTTAGATTTATATAAAAATTACCATTCAAATTCCAATAACTTGAGATTCACTATAATGTCACAGTCAAACGTTTCTTTCAAAGAATTTTTCATGACATCTTCAACAACCCGCATTAATCTAAACCGCTAAGAGATGAAGGGTTTCTTTTTAAAGAAAATGAGACTCTGAAACTCATATTAAAAACAAAACAATAAACAACATAACCAAAATGAGAAAGAAGAAATCGGCTGGAAAAAACTTTTCTCAAAGCTCAGAGAAATCTCTCAGAGAAAATCTGAAATACATAAAAAAACTCTTTCTTTTTGCTAATTTTTAATGATGTCTTATGACATCATTAAAAATTAACT